>JAXQJQ010000012.1:306305-542371 GCA_037042055.1 Penicillium sp. S103-07 | reverse complement strand
CATTAGCGTGGAAATTTTGATGAGTCAGCACGAAAGTGGTGTCCGGAGTAAAACCGGTGGTGCCCCTATCAGGACCCTGACCTAGATGAGTCAGCAAATGATGGATTTCCTATTCGGGAAGAACTTCCTTCCATATAATTTCTCTCGTTCACAGCTATTAATCTGCTTCCACGGTAGTAGGCGTACTATGTATGGATCTTGCCTAGCTGGCAAAACTGATAAAAAATTGAATGTTTATTGTATCAATGGCACGAAACAAAAGCAGGCGAAATAGGCAATGTTCTTCTCGATACTTGCTAGAACAATATGGCACCGAGACTACGGAGCATAACACTTTTCATCCTAATAGCACTTTGTCTCCCATCTGTTAGAGAAGCCTGGACTATATCTCAGGGATTCTGCGCAAATCGTAAACCGCGGAGATTCGTAGTGTACCTGTGACTAGGCAGAGTCATTTATATGGGTCAATACAATTGGCCGCAGGTGCGGCAGCCTATTTCTCGCTTACTATCGACTTCTTGGATAAATAGCAACCCGTAGCCCACCCACTCATTGCTGTTCAAGTTTGCGGATATCTGCATCGTCGCAATGGCCAAAGCCCACGAACAACTCATCCAGTCCCTATGTGACCTCGAAATTCCGAAGACCATCCAGATTTCCCCGGATCGTTCAAGTATCCTTTACTCAACTGAACTCAGCTGGGGTCATCGTAAAGGGAAACACGCCGTCTCCACGCTCTGGCTGGCCTCCACCGGCTGTGCAGATTCTTCGCTGCAGCTCACCCCGGGCCTCTTTCGCGACCACGCCCCCGCATGGAGCCCGGACGGCAAGGCGGTGGCGTTTGTATCGGATCGTGCTGATGCCGGCACCAAGTGGGCTATATATCTCTTACCATTGCAACAGGGTGGTGAAGCGTACCCGATAACGCCGGTGAAGAACGCAGGTTCAATTGAAGCATTCTCCTTTTCACCTGATGGCACCCACATTGCGTTCCTCTCGGCCGATGAGGAGGTCGACTCCGCCTCGGCAGGAGACGGCGCCCCCGTCGTGCGGGCTTGGGGCGAGGACTGGCAATTTACGCGTCTGAGGGTCGTCGACTTGCGCACCAAGCGAGTCCGGTGTGCCGAGCTCGACAGACACATAAAAAGCGTCTGTTGGAGCCCGGATGGGACTCGCATTGGTTTCTCAAGTTGCCCATCGCCCGACATCGAAGAGCCTCACCTCACTGGGACCACCATCTCAACTATTGATGCCGACCTTAACTCCGTGGAAGAGTTGTGCCATTTCCCTGGAATGATCGTTGACCTGACATGGGCTGCTGACGGAAATCTATACTTTTGCGGAGGTGCTCCCGCCGGCAAGATGTTCGCTGGCTTCGGCGTTTATCGTATTGAGCCTACCACTGAGTTTCACCAGTATGAATGGGCAGGGTTTGGGGTAGAAGATGACTCCATCGGCCTCATTAAGGGCGGAAGTGGCGCCATTTTCGTCAAGGTGCAACACCGGTTAGAGTCTCGTGTGTGCCTGCTCGACGGCACGGTGCTATACGCTAGGAAGGAGGAGCTCGAAGCATTCGACGCTGCAATAGATACTGACGGCAAGTTCCTCCTCGCCGTCGCAACTTCGGACGTCAACCACCCTGCCGAGGTCTTTACAACACTCTCCTCCGATGGCGCGATGACGCGAATGTCGAATCATGGACAAGAGTTCGCAGGTCGTCATTTCGGGAAGTGCAATTTTTTGACATGCATGTCAAAGGACGGCGAGGTTGAGCTGGATGCCCTCTATTTAACCCCGGCCTCTTCCTCAGTCGACGCCCACCGTCGCCCGCTGGCGACCGCTGTGCTCATCCACGGCGGGCCCAACACTCGGCTCACTAACGCCTTCAACACGTACTACTACATGTTTGCCCCGTATCTGCTGTCGCTCGGCTTCGGGATTTTGCTGCCCAACTATCGTGGAAGTAGCGGACGTGGGCAATCTTTCGCGTCCTACTCCATCGGCGGGCTTGGCGTGTATGACTATTCTGATGTGATAGCGCTCACGCAGTGCGCGATAGACCAGGGTTATGCGGACAAAGAAAGACTGCTAGTTGGTGGTTGGAGCCAAGGCGGGTTTTTGACAAACCTTTGCTGTGTGCGTAACGGCTTGCACGACGGTGACTGGCGATTCCGAGCCGCCGTGTCTGGTGCCAGCATCTGCGACATTGATGCTATGGCTTTGACCTCTGACTTGGGCGCCTGCTTCGAGCCTGAACTCTCGAACGATGGTGTAGCCTGGAATATGGACTGCCACGATACCCGTAATCGCGCTGCGAGCGCCTTGTGGGCATTCAAAGACGCTGCACGGCGAGCCCGTGTCGAGAACGCTACGGTTGTACCACCTATGCTGATTTTACACGGCGAGGCGGACGCTCGCTGCCCCGTGTCGCAGGCATGGGGCCTGCGTCGCGCGCTACGTAGCTACGGCTTGCCCTTCGAACTAGTCACTTACCCCTCGCAGGGACACATGTTTGATGAGCAAAAATATTGGGTAGATATGGCGCTCAGAATTGGCCGATGGTGCGAGAAGTACATCGGTGATGCATTATCATAACGCACTTGACACTAAGCTTGTTTATACGGTCCTATTGTCTATTTTAGCCCTAGTCTCTATTTCGGCAGTACCTCTACAATGGCACTGGGCCCCTGGCGGACTCTTAGTGGATCATAGCGGCTGCAGGTCCCGAGGTTTACTTCAGGGGAAACAGTTTCGCGGCCAAGTATAACAATCAACCAGTAGCTCGATATAGCCGTTCTTTATTGGCAAACTATTTCTACAAGCATAATAAGGCTGAATCACCCAATTCCTAACACTTTGGCCATATCATTGCCTGCCACTGCTTCCCCTCAGTACGTGTATTGGAAACCAGGCAAGTCGGCAATGACGAGCTCTCTACGAGCTACCTTCCGGTTCAAGATGTAGAATCGGATAGATAGCAGGACTACAAGCATGATTATCAGCCCCGATAATCCAACACATGTAAGAATACCGGGGTGGTAGGTTGGCGCATCTTGAGATCGAAAAACCAACGATCCTGTCATGCCTCCTGATGCACCGAGGCCGACAAAAATGGCGGTGGAAATGGCTCGTTTCCACTGACCACGAATGTTATTTGCCTTTAATCCCAAGTAAGATGTCTGAGCTGGATTCTCACTTGCCATAACGGATTCACTTACCTGATATGCCATCGCGGCCGGCACGTTCGAGTTTGCTCCCATTGTGGTCAAGAAAGCGCCGACGAGACGTGATGCATTGCCCTTTGTGAAACCCTGGCCAATTGTTAGCTTGCTTCCTTTTCCAGTATCAGGCGACAACTAACCATTAAAGGAAGGCCGATGATGGTGAGTATTGCGTTGAAAATCAAAATTGCCCCTCGAATGTGGTATCGGTCGCCAAACCACGATGTTGCATACATCAGAATGCCCGCGGCAGCATACGGGGGTGCAAAAAGACACAACGATACGCCCGTTGAGAAGCCCATTCCTTCGTTGTAGATAATTGGCAGGAAATATGATATGGCGTATGCCGTCGACGTAGTCGAGAAATATATTAATCCAAATCCCCAGATATTAATGTCAAGTCCGGCACTGAGGTACTTCTTTATGTTGAATGGCTCAACAGTAGCGTCCGCTCGATCTTTGGTGATGCGTCGGATAACGAAGTCGTACTCGTCGCCAGACATGAACTTCCTCCTGCTGGTTTTCATACGGTCTGGGAAGTCAATTAAGACGAAATATCCAACGGTTGCCACGACGCATGTGAGAAGCCCTTGAATGACATAAATCCAGCGCCAAGCACTGAGGCCACCAAGGCCGTGCTGTGTGATATCAGTGTTGACCTCGGGGATGCAAACGGTGATTGCTTACCATAAACGTGATGCCATAAGATAGAATACCGGTAAAGGCCGAAGCCACGCACCCCAAAAGGTAGAAAACGGCGTAGCGCTTCTGAATGTCATACCTTGTATACCAAGTGGAGATTAGGTATACCGAAGCCGGAAAGAAGCCTGCCTCGAGAGCGCCAATGATTATACGAATTCCGACCATCTGTGTCCATTTTGTCACAAAGCCGGCAGAAAGCTGGAAGAACCTAATTAGCCTGCGGCATTGCTTATTATAATTGCGAGGAGGCCATACCATAACAGCCCCCCAAATAAAACAAACCCCGGAAAGATAACGGATCGGTCCAAATTTACGCGCCAGAATGGGACCAAATATCTGGAGGCAAATGTAAGGGGGGAAGAACACTACTGCAATTGTGCTCTAACACATTGTCAGTCACTACCATTCTCTAAATCCACCAACGTAACTGACATATTGTGTGCCATGGAGATGGAGTTCCTTCTGCATCCCAGCCACCGAGGCCGTTCCCAGGTTTCCACGGTCGATGAGTGCAACAGTATGGAGGAATCCAAGCATCACAACCAGACGCGCATCGATGCGACGAATAATCTTGCGCTGTTCACGGTAGGAATATACCGGATCATCGTCGATGTTCTCCAGCATCGGCTTCTGGAATTTGATAGACTCCGTTTTGGTCTCCGATATCTTTCCATCATCCATGTTTGCCATATTGAGCGAAAACGAATTGATCACAAAGCACTTGGCATTTATGAAGATTGCAGAAATACTAGGGTGGTCGATGCTAGTAAATATATGGGTATGTATAGATAGGGCCAAGACAATGCATCTATGTTGCAATACACAATTACACCAGCGAAGGCGGACCTGGAACGGAGCTCGACATGCATTTTGCGGGGTAATTCTTCAGCTTCCCCGGCTTCACGACTCTTGGCTTCATTATGTCCAATAAAGTTGGACCAATGTAAGCCATCCCCCGCAGGGGCGTCGTGATCAATTCGGCCCATCGGCGTTTAGCGGTGCCCACAAAACACTGGTTTACACTCCTATCGCCGACTTGCCCTAGACATTTTCCGAATGGCTTTTTTTTCCGAGTTTCTAGCTTTCGTGTCTTGAAAACAGCCCGAGTAAAAATAGGTTTTGGTATTTTTTTTTTTTTTTTTCTTTTTTTTTCTTTCTTTCTTACGTAGTCTACCGGGGGGCAAAGCACGATAGTTATAGTATGAGGTATATGTCATCTTATACTCTTTATTTCTTCAAAACGTCTTTTACACATGATTTAATATGGCCGTTATTCACGCTAGTAAGGTGTCAAAAAACAGAGAGACAAACCAGTTGCAATATCTATAAAATTACAACGCCGCCATCCATGAATGACAATGAAAAAGTCACAAATGAGTCATCTTGTGTATCCCACACTGATATGCAATTAAAGCAGAAAAACCCCGGCGCCATGTAATGAACAAAAGTCAGATGATTTTAATTAACTGTGGATGGTTTTCACCACCCGCCTCCGATCTTTCCAGCAAGCTCGACGACATTGGCCGTCCCGTTCGTCGAAGCCTGCTCTTTGCCAAAGTCGCTTTCAACCTTTCGGTATGTTGTGTATACCAGCTTGTCAAGCGAGATTCCCATAAACTCTGACCAGCGAGCCAATCCCTGGTGGATCAGAGCCTCTTTCTCCGTGATGGAGAGCTGGGAATGAGGGCTTGTTTCGTTGTCCGAGTCGGATTCCATCGAGTAATACGCCTCATCCACGCGTGAAAGCCAGGCGCGCTGCTCATGGGGTGAGGGCTTGGTTGAAGTCTCGGGAGCATCTGCCATCTGAACATCCTCGGAAGGATTGATGGCCTCTCTGGCATCCTCAACCCGAATTTGTCCGCCGCCGTTGGTGCAGCCGCCTGGGCAAGCCATGACTTCGACATAGGCGAAATCTGAACCTGATGTTCCAGAGACTGCGTTGCGAGACATGGGCTGACGTCGCCCAGCAGCCACAGGCTTTGCACCGGGCATTCTGGAAGCACGGGCAGGCTTCAACTTCCGAACAAGGTTCTGTATGTTACGGAAGCCGTAATATCGAGCCGCCTTCATGATGGGCTGACCCTCTGGGGATGTGAGCACGTACTCAACCACATCAGCGTTACGCCCACGATTCGTAACAAGCTGGCTTCCCGGGTTGCGAGCTTGGAAGGTGTTGAGCACATGGTGTAAATAGCCCCCCGATGTACCTGTTTCCAGGGACTGTTGAGCGGGAGACCGTTTAAATGAGATGAAAGAATCAAGGGTTTTCTCGGGGAAAGAGGGTGTATAGCCCGATGGAAGCGGCTGCCGAGGGAGGTTCGGCAGTGAGAAGCCTCGAGCAGCGGCTAGGGAAAGAAGTTCCCGAGTTGTGATCACACAATCCACGTCACGAACGGGTTCAGAGCCACTGAGGGAACCCCCTTGTCGCCATGAAACGTCGGTGAGCTCCTCTCGACTGGCCTCAAGCTTCTTGTCGAAACATGGCATGAGAGCCAAGTGCCAGATGCGAGAAGGTGGGACTCCAAGAGATTTGCTCAGGACGGTTTTGAGGAATGTTCCAGACAGAGCTTGCGGGGACTTGAGGCGGGATAGATGAGGGAGCACAAACGGATGCGTCTTTTCAGCATAGCAGATCCACCCAGGGCACGCAGAAGATAGGATCGGTCGCTTGGGAGGGGCATTTTCGACGCCAGATGGGCCGTTTCCTGCAGGATCCGAGCTGAGTGACTCGGAGACTTCATCGGCAGTGAGAACGAGCACGGCTTCCCGCATGACATTTGTATCCACGACCCAGGTGAAGCCACTACCGTGTTTTCCGCCGGCTCGTAGGCCCTGCGGGCCACACAGGAACTGATCGATCATGTACCCCGCTTCTTTCTCCGAGATGCCATATGTTGCCGCCAAGCTCGCCCTGACCTGTGGGCTCACACTGGCAACAAATATCCTGCCATCTCCGGTTTGTTCGGCATTCGTCGTCGTTCTTCCATGGTGTTCGTGTGGCAAAGGAATCTCGGGATGGGCATCGAGAGTGTTTAGGACCTCGGTATGGGACTGCAAAGAGATCAAGACGGCTTCTGCCGATGTCACGCAGCCTGAACAAGCAAGGCAGTCTGTCAAGGAAATTTGCGCAGGTGGAAGGTTCTCGGGCTCAACCTTTTCCTCCGTTGTTACTTCGTAGGGGTTCTAAGATTAGAATTAGTCCAAGGCTCGGTGAAAGACCGCAAGACACTAAAATACTTACCTCTGCATCCTTTGTGCTCTTCTGTGGAAGCGATTCCACGGGCTTAATGCACGCGACCCCCGGTGAAATGAAATCGTTCAAATCGTCTGCCGACAAGATCGCGCTCATGGTGGCGGGACACCGCTTCGGGTTTTTTCAAGTGGGAGCCCCGCGCCAGGGTAAGACTCGAAAGGAGTAGAGTCAGTATATACCACGCGCTTTGAGCAAAGGACAAGGGTAGAGTAGGGATTAACTAGAAAGACTTGAGTCAAAGAAAGAGAAGGTATCCTATCGTAAGAACCAACGAGCATTGCGGCTTTGTCATCGCGTGGCGACATCGGCCCCGATAAGGACTCACCGCCCTGGCCTCCAATCGCGTAACTGTGATTGGTTGTTTGTGATCTATTCAGGCACAGCCCCGCGTTTCTTTGTTCTTTTCGCTTTTTCGAGTCCCTCGCATTTTGCTTCGATGCTGAAATCTCACTTCTTATTTTCCTTGATTGATGTTATAAAGAGGTCATGGCAAGGAAAGATGGTGTTAAAGTTCATTTTCCGCATGCAGGCCTGACAGTGAATTTTTCTTTTTGGTAGCATCATAAAAATTGAGCGATCTCGCATTGAAAGCCTGCAAAGCTGCTACCTCTGCACCCCGGGCTCACATTTTCCTGCACATGGAAGCAAGGCTCCACTGGCAATAAGCCTCAGCTGGTAGAACCCCCGTCATTCAGAGTGGACGCTTTCCATGATTTTGTGCATTTCTTCCAGCGTTTCAGCATCGCGCCCGGCAGAGCGTTTTCCGAGGCGCCTGTTCGCTGTCACCCCTGGACATCACGGAGCTCTGTTATTGGAATGCCCGTCATTGGCGATGCTTGAAGTTCAATGCAGAGAGAAGAATTCTAAAGATCAGCCAGTCATGCTCAACAAGGAGCGCGGTCTTTGCTTGTATAATTGATGGGTCTAGGAAAGGAAACCTTTTAGCCAGTCTCAACCGCTCTCTTGCAGGACCGATCTCCGAAACTTGGCTACACATATTTGCCTCTCATTTCTCAACACTAGTCAGTTTTTGATTTGCTGTGTGCCTCCATGCTTTATGCAGAATCTATTCAAAAGCCCAAACTCGACATGCTGCCCATAGCGGAGGTATTATCTCCAGAGGCTCGTTCTACCTGGTGATGTAAATATCTCAGTACAATCCACTTGTTACCGACCTATACCCGCTTTTCAATTACATGTGATTGCCGTTAGGAGATCAGGGGGCCTATATGGCCACGTTATGGACCTATCCTGAATGCTCGAAAATAACTGGAGCTGGTGCCGAGCCCCCTAGGACATTATGGCGATCTGTGGAGCTCTGGGTTTCTACATACGAGACTGAGTGCGACTATCAATGAGCATGATCAACGTTCCCCGCACATAGCACATGCGTGACAAAGTGAAATATCAGGAAAATATCAAGGCGCATATTCCAGATTTTCATGATCCTAGTGCCGAAAACCCTACACGATACCCGACTCATCATGGATTGGCCGTTCGTCTCACTACATTCCCAGGTTCTCGCTTATTTTAACGAGAGCCAGGAGTAGGATTATTGACCATCTTCTAGGATGTCCAGGTTGGTTCGCAACAGATGGTGACAGCGTTCGAAATAATCATTTAGGGTTAAAGGAATTGGCCTCGGACGCAGGTGGGCTGGTGCGGAACATATTGGGAATCTGGCGGAGATCGGGGCGGGGATCGGCACCATCAACACTAGGCTCGCTGACGTGGACTCTTTCTGCCTCTAGTTGTCCCGATGCCTATATAATGACATCCTGCACATTCTCGGGTACACGTTCCCATCATTCTAAAAGTATACGGAGATGATACACGTCAATAGTAAATTTACACATGATCGCACCTAGCGGCTTGCATCAACATGTAGCTGTCCTGTCTAGGTATGGATCCTCTCGCCCATCGTATTCGGTACAGGGGCGCGCGGCTCGAAAGGCCCCACTACTTATAATAAGTTGGGCTAAGCGTGGCAGAAAAGCTTATTTTATCCTGGAGGCTCCAGCACAATATCGGGCTGCGGGCAAATAGTGCCTCCCGCCCTGCCGAGATCGCCATCGCCCCGTAAACGCACGAAGTTTATCAGGATCGATGTAACCCTGGGGCTTGTCGCTCACCGCGAATAAAGTTTGCAAATCGCGTTGTCCTTGAATAATCCCTGTTCGGGAATACTGCTAGCGCCGAAGGTGCAATTCTACGTCAGTGGGGACTCATTCCCACTATGAAACTTGATCGTATTTTCTGCTGGCATTCTAGAAGGTCGCCCCTGCATCTGGCCCTACACGAGAAAAGCCAACATGTTGATGACATGGCCGCGGCGGTGTCCGCCCTGGAGCTTTTGTAAAGGGGATCTGGATTTTGACCCGAAAATTCGATGAGAGTCCCTACTTCACTGGGCATACTTCGCCAACGTTTGAACCATCCAAGCAATTGCCACACAGACAGGACAACTTTTGGCCCTATTCCCCAGTCTCCAAGCTTCTATGCCGCGTGGGGCTGATCAGATTGGGTGGGTACCGGCCTTTACGACCGCTCCAACCGTTTTATTCCACTTCTCGTGGCAAGCTTCGAGGGCCCATCTGGAATACCACGTATTCCCCTTTTACCTAATATCTTTTAGAGTTCCCCTTGTTGACAATAGTCTACCTACAGACTTTGTTCCCTGTCGTCAGCTTAACTTAAATAATCCCTTTTCATATATCTATTTCCCTCTCTCCCTTCCACGACTTCAATTTTGCCGTCTGCCAAGCCTCTTAAGCGGATTTTATTGTCTTTTGCAGAGGGTACGCGGTTTATAGGCTCCTTGCACATAAGCCGGGCTTCCAATTTTGACTTGACCACGACCTCAATATCCTCGTCTCGGCATGGTTTACAATTCTCTCTGTCTCCAAAAAGGGCCATGCTGGAAGAGGGTTTACCTTTAAAATTGTTATCACCGAATGATTTGCAAATATCCTTGGACCTCACCCTGTCAAACATACTGCCGAAAAACGGCCCCCACGGAAAGCGCAATGGAGCACGCCTTGATGTCTCGATGGACTAGCGATGTGAGGCTAGACATTGACCCTTTGCCTGTGACTCAACGGAGGGGTCTCATTGCCGTTTCGGTTATGGCTTTCTTCTCTTTCATTGCATCGGCATCTCTCCTCAGTTTCATCACGTTCCGCCTCGTTTTCTGGAAATCATACTTCCGGAGTTATATCGGTTACAACCAATATATCATTCTGATCTATAACCTGGTTCTTGCCGATTGTATACAATCTGTTGGATTCCTGCTTTGTCTGCAATGGATCATTACCGATAAAATTGAGTCAGGTACGGCGGCGTGCTTTTTCCAAGGCCTCTGGCTCCAAATCGCAAACCCCGGAAGCGGTCTATTTGTTCTTGCTATCGCCTTCCATACGTTTTTGCTCGTCGTTTGGGGAATCAAGATGCCTTACAAAGCCTTTGTCGCCTTCGTTTGTGGGATCTGGGCTTTTGTCATTATAGTTATAATGATAATTCCTCTGGGACTCCACGGCGCTGATATTTTCGTTCCCTCTGGTGCCTGGTGTTGGATTAACGAAGACTACGAAAACACCCGTCTCTGGACTCACTATATTTGGATTTTCTTGGCTGAGTTTGGTACTGTCTGTCTCTACGCGGTGATGTACTTTCAACTTCGTCGCCAGATTACTGCGTCCTCGATTCTTGGCAATAGCCAAATGGAGAGCCTGAAGCGCCTGCGTCGTGTGGTCGGATATATGACTATTTATCCTATTGTCTATCTGATCCTTTCTCTGCCCTTGGCTGCTGGACGCATGGCAAATGCGAACGGTGATATACCATCTATCACCTATTTCTGCTGTGCTGGTGGGTGACAATATCCTACCTCCGTTTGCAAGAAAGTGCCTGGTGACTAATTTCCTCTCAGGTGCCCTTATTACAAGCTCCGGCCTCGTTGATGTTACCCTATATACGCTCACCCGCCGTAATCTGATCATCGATTCCGAGCCCAGCCACGGTCGCTCCTACGATAGATTCGCCAGCGATCGTGGACGCTATGGTGATACCAACTTAACCACCATCACAGCGGCTCCAAAGTCCCGAAAGCTGGGTGGCAAGCGCAACAGCGCGGTGGCTGAGCAAGACGGATCCACAGATAACATCGTCCAGTCGGGCGTGGAGATGGCGCCAATTGGAAAGGTCTACCAGGAGACCACCATAGAAGTCACCAGCGAACCCGCATATCCCTCTGATGGAGAAAGCGAGCGTTTTAGCAAAGACGATTTCAATGAGGCTCCCTCGCGAAGAGGTTGGAGACAATGAGACCTTGGGAACCCATATAATAAGCCTTTTTTTCAACCTAATTAATCCACCCTTTGTTACCTTCAGGCTCGTACATACATACGGTAGGACGTAGTCCCTATCCGATAGGAGTTCTCTAGTTCGCGGGTGCCAAGTCAATTCTGATTCTGGTTTCCAAAATACTATGTCGAAAGGATCGACATAAAAGTCCGAACGGTAGATTACATGGAATATCTATCTCTAATCCGACTTAATGCCTTGAACGCGTAGACCGACGCCTGCCAACATTGACCTTCTCTTCACCCTCTTCTTTCTTTACCGTTGGGTTGCTCTTACGCTTCGAACCAAGGCTCTTGGACTCGGTTTTCTCTCCAGCATCTGAATCATTTTCCTGCTTCACATCCCGCTTTCGTTTCGAAGACGCGCCATTGCCAGCGTCATCAATCTCTTTCGCGACAGCGCCAGTCTTCTTCTGGACCGCCGGAACGACAGCACTCGTACGGCCACCAACAGTAAGAAATGTGATCGTGTCCCCGTTAGGAAGCACGGACGGTTGGTTCTTTTTGCCCTTGCCCCATCGATGCTTGAAAAGCCAGTGCTCGGGAAACTTCTCTGAGTCCGCTAGGACGTCGATGGAAGTGGAGCAGACATAGTGGATCGATGTATGAAGTTCCTTGATCTGGTCATCGGACAACGTGTTGCTGTATTGCTCAGGGTGGATTTTGGCATGGTACAGGATCTCATCTCTGAAGGACTCGTCAGCACACTTTCAGGCCAAACCAATGTGGGAAAGACCTACCCCATCCAATTACCAATGCCACTGATGTTCGCCTGGTCAAGGAGAAGAGCCTTGATCGGGACCTTCTTACTCCTCAGCTTCTCCATCAACCATGTCTCTGTCACGATATCTTTATCTGCAACCGGGTCCGGCCCGTTCTCCTTGAGAGGAGTGTGTTTGCGAATGTCATCGGCGGGGCAATCCACCAAGCGAATACGGCTCAATCGGCGGAAATCCACAAACGCAGCCTCGGTTTTGAGCTCATCACTGGTCTCCAGCAAAAACTTCCAATACTTGGGAGGCCATTCCTTATCTGCAGGTTTGTCTGAGCGATAGTAGTATGTGTCGGCGTCCTTGATCTTCAGCCATCCCGCCATTCCAAAGTGCATCACGACGTGTGGAGGTGAAGACATCGTGATCCAGAAGTATTTCCCTTGTTGGCCCGCGCCGACAATCTCCTTGCCAGTCATCGCCTTCTGAAACTCAGCTGCGCTGGTTCCAACTTTGCCGTATACGATGTCATCGTGCTGCGCTTGGACTTTGGATAGTGTTTTTCCCACCAGGTGCTGGCGGATAAAATGCACAATGCGTGACACCTCTGCAAGTTCGGGCATATTGACAGGGGTATCCAAATAATGCAATCAACAGAAGTATCAAACGGGGTTTGAATGTATGTACGATCGTCGAGAGTCGTCAGCCTCCCAGGTCGACGCGGTGATCCCGCCGCGTGACGCGCTGTCACATGACCTCAGGTGGAATTACTTAGGCGTGCTTTTTCCATTTTTCCCATTTCCTACACCTACCGAAAGTCTATTCGAGCCAATAAAGCTGTTATGTATTTACGCATGTCATATCTCCGTTATTTACGTGAATGGGAACGTGCCAAAAGGCCAAGATTGGGTTGATTAGCTGCCTATTCATTTCGTTAGAGGCGCCAGTTCAACTTTCCGTTATAACGACTCATGGAATAACCCATCTTCTATATCTGTAATCATGCGGTGTATCCGAGTCAATTAGCTATATTTAGTCAAATGACTCCATCGTTAGACTTGAGCAGACTCTCATTTACAGCCTCAGGCGCCAACTTCACTGGGATTACTCATCGAAGCCGCTAATCCCGATGGGGAGAGCTATGCGTTCACTGCGGCGAGTTCAACGACGATAACCTCACAAGCTGTCCTTGCCCGCTGGAATCGCTTTGGTTGCGTCGCAATAAACACATCCCGATTTACATTCCAACACCGTGCTTGCCTTGATAGTATCATACTGTCCGTGCCATTAAATCCTGTCGCCGATAGCCCTGTTCATCAGCGTCTCCGCCCAAGCTGGATTGGTTCTGGGCATCAACGGCAAATCGAAGTTCGGGGGAGCCAGCCAACAAGAAAATGGCACAGGCCTCATCCACGGAGGTTCCGGCGCTGACTCCTCAGTTCTGCTTCGATGAAAGACTACTTCGGGGTTCGTTGCGTTGCATGATCGTTTACTGGGACTGCCTCCAAGCTGACTATAAATTCGTCTTCAGATTTCCTCCGCATCTCCCGATCTACAATCGATGACTCGATTTCGCAAAATCTCAATGCGTTAATGACGCCTGCTCGAGAGGGATTTGACCCCTCGTCCACCGCCATACGGCAAACCGACACTAGAGCTCAGAAATCAATCGAGCCGAACGCGTGCCAGGGCTTCAAGGATAACGTACTATTCCCATCATGGCAGACTCGCTCGGATGTCTTAAACTACTGTGCCGGCGTTGCCACAAGTCCCGATCCCGAGGACCCGGATCTGATTCTACGAGAGACGGAATCCGCCCGAGACCGAGAAAGGGTGGTCAATGAGCGATTGGATCCTTATTCAGCTCGCTTCTTCCCTCGGGAAGCTCGAACCGAATCGCTCGCTAACTTGGTTCGCAACCAACGCACCGTGGAAGAGATCATTCGGGCTCGGACATGGGGCATGGTGACCGAAAGATGCGGTCGTTCCTCGGCATCTTGGGAAGATGATTTGAATACCTGGCGGCAAAACCATCGGCGATAAGGCATTGTCTATGCAAGAACAGGCCATAGCGCAACCGCATATGGTCTGGTTGATAACCGGGCTCTTGCAACTCTCGCCTCGCCAGAACTAAGGCTCTCTCTGTGCCCAAGTGTACATTACTGCATATATAGCGTTGCCGTTTTATGAATATTATCATATACATATAAGCTTTCCGTGAAATTCCAAGCTGTAAAGTTGGATGAGAAGTAGTTAATATTAGGGCTGGAGGTATGCATGTACATCCACATGCAAGGGAAAAAAGCTTTTGAAGACGCTCGAGGGTAACACGAAAAGCTCTGCCGTGGGTTCTTGCATAGAATTTCTGGCTCACTGCGTGAAGATGCAAGAAGAAAATCAATCATATGTAGAATTGCATTCGAGTTGACCTTTGACGCAGTTGGGCCTATCTTATCGGCTCATTCGCACTGCCAAGGTCGGACTCGGAAGCCGCTCCCCGCACACTTCGATTCCTCCCTCGCACAAGTTAATCGACCCAGCATCGCCCACCATGCCGCAACCATTGAATTCCAAGGACCAGTCCTTGTTCCGTCAAGTGGTTCGCAACTTTGAGCAGAAGCAATACAAGAAAGGTCCGCTGCCCCGCTCAATCGCCTGCGCCCGGGTCCCGTGAGCTAACCGCATTTTCATCGCGACAGGCATCAAGACGGCAGATCAGGTTCTGAAGAAGAACCCGAAACATGGCGATACACAGGCGATGAAAGCTCTGATCATGAGCCACATGAATCAGCTGGAGGAGGCGTTCGTCCTGGCCAAGGAGGCCTTGCGCAATGACATGAAATCGCACATCTGCTGGCACGTTTACGGATTACTATACCGGCAGGAAAAGAATTACGAGGAAGCGATCAAGGCCTACCGCTTTGCCTTGCGCCTCGAGCCCGAATCTCAGCCCATCCAGCGTGACTTGGCCCTCCTCCAGATGCAAATGCGCGATTTCCAGGGATACATTCAAAGCCGAACTGCGATGCTGCAGGCCCGCCCGGGTTTCCGCCAAAACTGGACCGCGCTTGCGATTGCCCACCACTTGTCCGGAGATCTCGCGGAAGCGGAGAAGGTTTTGACCACGTTCGAGGACACACTGAAGGGCTCCCCTTCGGTCCAGGATATGGAGCACTCCGAGGCCCTATTGTACAGGAACTCGATCATTGCGGAGTCTGGAGACCTGCAGAGAGCTCTGGAGCACCTTGAAAAGGTCGGCTACCGGTGTACCGATGTTCTTGCGGTCATGGAAATGAAGGCCGACTATCTCCTTCGACTTGGTCGCAAGGTTGAGGCGGCAGAGGCTTACACTGCCCTTCTGGAGCGCAACTCCGAGAATTCTATTTACTACAATGGCTTGATCCAGGCCAAGGAGATTTCGGAGAACGACCACAAGGCCCTGAAAGCTTTGTATGACGAATGGGTGGAGAAATACCCGCGCGGCGATGCTGCTCGCCGCATTCCTCTCGACTTCTTGGAAGGAGATGATTTCAAGCAGGCCGCGGATACATACCTGCAGCGTATGCTCAAGAAGGGAGTCCCGTCGCTCTTCGCCAACATCAAGATGCTCTACACCAACCCGGCCAAGCGGGATGTAGTGCAGGCACTGGTGGAGGGATATGTTTCTGGAAAGTCCGGCTCCCAGGCCAATGGCACTGCGGAGGCCAATGGCAACAACGACGAGTTCTTGGCATCATCATACTACTTCTTGGCTCAACATTACAACTTTCACCTCAGCCGCAACCTCCCCAAGGCTATGGAGAACGTCGACAAGGCGATTGAAATCTCTCCTAAGGCTGTTGAGTACCAAATGACCAAGGCTCGGATTTGGAAGCACTATGGCAATACTGTGAAGGCCGCGGAGGAGATGGAGAAGGCTCGTCTGTTGGACGAGAAAGACCGACACATCAATACCAAGGCCGCCAAGTATCAGCTTCGCAACAATGAGAACGACAAGGCCTTGGACCTTATGAGCAAGTTCACCCGTAACGAGACCGTCGGCGGAGCGATGGGAGATCTCCACGAGATGCAGTGCGTTTGGTATCTGACTGAGGATGGTGAGGCGTACCTGCGACAGAAGAAGCTGGGCCTTGCCCTCAAGCGCCTTCATGCAGTCTACAACATCTTCGACACTTGGCAGGAGGACCAGTTCGATTTTCACAGCTTCTCCCTGCGCAAAGGTATGGTCAGAGCCTACGTGGACATGGTACGCTGGGAAGACCGCCTGCGCGAGCACCCATTCTATACGAGAATTGCTATTGCGACTATTAAGGCCTATCTCCTTCTCAACGATCAGCCAGACCTTGCCCACGGTCCCATTCCAAGTGGCGCCAACGGCATCGATACTGCAGACGAGGCTGAGAGGAAGAAGGCCCTCAAGAAGGCCAAGAAGGAACAACAGCGGTTGGAGAAAATCGAGGCCGACAAGCGCGAAGCACGAAAGGCCGCCGCCGCCAACGCCAAGAGTGTTGACGGAGAGGTCAAGAAGGAGGACCCCGATCCTCTTGGTAACACCCTAGTCCAGACCAAGGAACCACTCAAGGATGCCATGAAGTTCTTGACACATCTGCTTGAACAAAGCCCAAAGAACGTTGAGGCGCAGTGCCTTGGCTTCGAGGTCTACCTCAGGAGAAGTAAGTTTAATGTACGGAGAGATGAGTCGCACATGGCTAACCTGACATTCTACAGACAAGCATTTGCTCGCCTTGAAGTGTCTCAAGGCTGCTCATGCCATCGACTCTTCCAACCCCACCCTCCACCTTGAGCTCATCCGATTCCGCAAGGCCCTTGACACCCTCTCCGAGCCTCTTCCCGCCCAGACTGCCGAGGTTGTTAACGCCGAATTCGAGGAGCTCCTCCCGAAGTCCCAGAAGCTTGAGGAATTCAACGAGTCGTTCCTGTCCAAAAACAAGAACAGCGTCGCTCACGTCCAAGCCGCTCTTTCCGCCCGTCAGCTCCTGAAGCCCGACTCGAAGGCACAGTGTGAGAAGGACCTCTTGGCTACCCTCGACTCGCCCGATGTCACCATTGACGAGGCTGTCTCCGCCCTCGATCTTCTGGACAAGTGGGCCAGTGACAAGACTGCCTTCGCCCAGAAGGCGAGCAAGAAATGGCCCGAGTCTTCCGTCTTCGACCTGAACTGATTTCACTCGAACGAGACATGAACCATGCCACATCCGCCGTCTGGTTCACCTACGGCTGAATGATTATTGCTCTATCAGATGATCAAAATATTTGTGGTACGGCTGTGAATATAGCCACCGTATACTGGCTTTTGCGATGGGAGTCTATGGAAAGGAGAAATAGACCAAACAATGGGGACGATATACCTGAAATCAATCAATCTTAAAAAGAATATACAGAAGTTAAAAACATCAAAATGTATCAGTATCTATTATGTATCCATATTTTCTACCGCTTCAGGAGGCGTAGTGAACACCCCATTCTATGTAAGTCATTTTTGTTCCAGATCAGATTGTAGAGATGGCCTACCTAGATACATTGCATGTACAACATCCCAGAGAAAACGGACAGAAAGCGCCTCTAATATACAACCGAGGGGAGGATAGTGCATGCAAATGGGGAAAACATGACCCATGCAAAAAGAAACAAAACAAAACACCCATGACCTTCTATGGTATAGCACAAGGTTCCCGGATCAAGATGCAGTATTTACGCATCCTCCTCATCGGCATTAGGCAGGATCGGCTTCTTCCTGATAGTCTCCTCATCCTCGCCATAGCCGTACTTGATCCACATTTGCTTCCAGTAGGGAACAGGATCAGGTCTCTCCTGGCCGAGGATGTACTCCTGCTTGTTGGAGATACGCTGAGAACGGGCTTCGTCCTCAGGCGAGAGGATGGCGGTCTGCATGCGGGAGGCAATGCGAGGGTCGAGCACGACGTCGTCCAGCCACTCGCGCTCCTTGTCGGCCTCGTCGCGCTTGTGGACGGACTTGTGCCATTCCTTTTCTTCCTTTTCCAGGACGTTCTGTTGCTCGTAGTTACCGCGCGAGAGCTCAGTGAATGAGCCATCGGGGGATGGAGCGGAGTCAACGCTGGCTCCGCTCAGTTGGGAGTCTGTGCTGTAAGATTCGTCACGGTAGGGTCTGGAGCTTGCGGCGAGAACCGCTGCGGCGACCTCGCGGCCGATGTTCTCAGCCATGTGTCGTTCGTTGAGGTAGCGGTAGAGTCGGATAGGTGTGTTCAGGAAGCCGAGGATGTGAGGGAATTCAACGGGGACGGAGTTGTCGAAGGACTGGGGCAGGGAAGGAGGGAGAGAGGCAGAGGAGTATTCGGCAGGATAGATGTAAGCAGACGCAGGACCGGTAGGCTTGGGCTTCTCCTTCTCCTCTTTCTTCTCTTCGGTCTTTTCTTCGCCCCCCTCGAGAGTCTTCTCAAGGGTCTCGACATTCTGCTGCTTGTCAGATGGCTCATCGCCAGTGGCAATGTCTTTCATGGTCTCTTCCGCTCCCTCATTTGCGGAGGGAACTGATACGTCGACTGGGGGAGGCGGAGGGTCCAAGGGTCCAAGCCAACCCTCATGCAAGCCGCGGACATATTCCTTCCATGTGTGGCGGCCGATGACCAAGTCGCCCTTGGGACCGGGCTCGTCCTGGATTCCCATGCGCTCCCGCTGGTCAAGTACGGCGGACTCGACCGTGGGCTCCGGCACAACTGTACTCTGCTCACCAGCCTTCCGTCGCAGCTTGCGGATGCTCTCCGCGGTGCCAGCTCGCACATCTCCCTCCCGACGACCTTCAACCACGGTGTAATCCAGCGCCGCTGCAGTCAAGATGGGCTTGACATATTCCTTAAAGTGGTCGCGAGCGACGCGCATACCATCACCCGGCGGCGCAGCGAGGTAAACGGTCAACTTTCGGCGCATCTGCTCCACCGCCAGCGGCTCGGTTGCGAGATGGGCCACGAGGTCGCACCATTTCTGCTGCGCACGGCGTTTCTCGCGGCGGTCGTAGATGATAGCACCGGCGAAGGAGCCAGTAATGGTCCAGAAGATCATCCAGTTTCGGGAAGGAAGTCTGAACCGGAAATTGGGCATGCCTGTTGCATCGCATTGCATTAGTATTCCCTGTGTTTCTCGGGCTTCTCAAGTTGCGGAGACGGGACTATACCGAGTGCTCTGAAGGCAGGGTTTGCAGGTTTAGGGGCCGCCTTGGGCTTGGCGGTGCCAGAGGCCGCAGAACTGGACGATTCGGCCATTGTTGTTCGCAGGTCTCGGAATCGACGGTGACGAGCATAAAAAAGTCGCGCCCGACTTCCGGCGCTGGAGTTGATCCGCGCATCACGTGCGCGGCTCTATAGGCGCCTGTCGTATTTCGTTTCTTGTCCAACTTCGAACCACAGAGATTTTATCGGGGGATAATTTGATAAATTGAATGCTTCTTGATTGTGCTATCTGTGATCTGCCATCTAATTGATGTGTTTCATCCCAAAAAGCGCCCGATGATGGATCACCGTTTAGCGCGATCGCCTCGTGCGGGAGTCGTCGCCGCGTTAAAATCCTTGTTGACAATCAAACTGGAATGTGCCGACCATCTAACACCCTGCCCCTCCCCCTTGGAATCCCACAAGAGGGGTGTGTGTTTCCAATAGTTTGGATCGAAGGGTCTATCCTAGATCTAGAGCTGCTGTGAGCAGTGATTGACCGCATATTCCACCTCTCATGGTTTCCGTAGTCCTAAAGCGTAGAATAAAAGGAGAGACGGGGTTTCAAGCTTCAGCCAGTAAACCGAGAAACCAAAGCACGAAACTATGAAACAGCACATCAGCACGAAACAGGCCAACCAGGGGCCATCAGAAAGGGTGGATTATCGCCTTAGCCACCGCTCCTTTCACCTCCCCGCCTTCTCCTTTCTCCATCCACTTTCCCACCTTCGTTTGAACTCCTCCCATCCGGTGCCAGGAGCAAACAATTCATCATGGATCCAAACAACCCGAACAATCCTAACAACCCGAATCGCCTGAACATGAATTTTGGGTATGACCCCAATTACAATGCGGCCAACAACCGTGCCTATCCCACCACCCCCTCCGCCTTTCCCCAGCCGATCTACCAGACTCAGGGGGCCCAAGACTACGTCGATCCCTCCAATCCCGCCTATGCTCCGGGATATTTCGTGAACAACGCCTATGCCCCTCAACAGCAGCAGTATGCCCAGCAGCAGCAGCAGTACGCACAACAGCAGGCCCTACAGTCGCCCCAGCCCGCCTACCAAACTCGCATGGGCTACGCCAACGACGGCACCAATGGTCTCATTCAGCAATTCTCCAACCAGGACCTGAACGCCAACCGTGGGAACTTCTTCAATCGTGCAGCCTCTCCTGCCCAGCGACCTCGTACCGCCGGCGGCTCCCCCGCCGCGGGCCCAACCCAGGCCGCACACTTGGCACCCCCGGTGCCTCGTAGCCCTCGACCCCCGGCGGAGAATGAGGAGCTGCAGCGATTCCCAGATCGCTATTCAGAGAATGTGCACAAGCGGGGCAAGGCCGCAAAGGAGCTGGTGACGGTTTTCTTCCATGAGAACATCGAAAGGGCCCGGGACCGCAACATGCGGTATGTATCTGGTTATTTTGTTCATCCTGTCAATTTTCGATGCTGACTTGTGCATTCTTTAGTTCCGTGGACCTTGACAAGACCCTCCGTGATACCAACGTCTCTTCCGAGCAGAAGCGCCAGGATGCCGAGGCCATTTCCAAGCGGGAATCAGACTTCCTCCGTTTCCTGCGAACCAAGGAGACCCCACAGAACTTCCAGACCATCAAGATCATCGGCAAGGGTGCTTTCGGTGAGGTAAAATTGGTGCAGCGCAAGACCGACGGCAAGATCTATGCCCTCAAATCTTTAATCAAGACGGAGATGTTCAAGAAGGATCAGCTGGCACACGTTCGTGCCGAGCGTGATATTCTGGCGGACTCGAAGGACAACCCATGGCTCGTGAAGCTGCACGCGTCCTTCCAGGACACGGCTTACCTGTATCTTCTGATGGAGTTCTTGCCTGGTGGTGATCTGATGACGATGCTCATCAAGTATGAGATCTTCTCGGAGGACATTACCCGATTCTACATGGCTGAGGTTGTCATGGCCATTGAAGCCGTCCACAAGCTTGGCTTCTTGCACCGTGACATCAAGCCTGACAACATTCTTCTTGACCGGGGTGGTCACGTCAAGCTGACTGACTTCGGTCTGTCGACCGGAGGCAAGAAGACCCACGACAATGCCTATTACCAGAACCTACTCAAGAACTCAACATCAAAGGACCGGAACCGCAATTCTGGTTACTTCAACGATGCCATCAACTTGACTGTCTCGAACCGCGGCCAAATCAACACCTGGAGGAAGTCTCGTCGTGCCATGGCATACTCGACTGTCGGAACCCCCGACTATATTGCCCCTGAGATCTTCAACGGCCAGGGTTACACCTACCTGTGCGATTGGTGGTCCGTCGGTGCCATCATGTTCGAATGTCTCGTCGGCTGGCCTCCGTTCTGTGCTGAGGATACCCACGACACTTACCGGAAGATCGTTAACTGGCGCGAATGCCTTTACTTCCCTGATGAGCTGGTTCTCTCTCGTGACTCTGAGTCGTTGATTCGAAGGTAAGATGACTTTGCACATGGCACAATCTGAATTAGCATGCTAACTGGAGGGTTACAGCTTCTTGTGTGATCCTGAGCACCGCATCGGCAGCGAGGGCGGCCAGCATGGCGGCGCAACTCAGATCAAGAACCATCCATTCTTCCGCGGCGTCGTGTGGGAGCAGCTTCGGAGCATTCGTGCGCCGTTCGAGCCGCGTCTCAGTTCCAACATCGATGTGTCGTACTTCCCGATTGATGAGATCCCCCAGGAGGATACCAGTGCCATTCACCGTGCCCAGGCCCGCGCCATGCCAGACTCTCAGGAAGCCGAGATGAGCTTGCCCTTCATTGGCTACACCTACAAGGCCTTCAACGCTTTCCAGGGCAGCTAGATTCGGTTGCATTTTATCTCCCGGGAACTCTCAGCCGGCTGCCGATGTAGAAGGGTCACGATGAAGCAGGCAGGGCTTGCATCTATGTTATTTCTACTGGCTCCTGGCTTGGTGGAGACTCGGAACTATCCTTATCACGAATTCGTCTTCAGCATATCAGCGCGATGTTTTCTGAGTCATGACACGAGCGCATTTTTTTTTCTTAGTTGTCGAAATCTAACGTTGTCTATCATGGTGATCTATGCCGGGATGCCCCAGGAACATCAGTTTTTGCATTTCAGGTCTTGATTTGCATATCTTACTTGCGAAATACAAAAAGAACGTTTATTCTCATTTGGATACTGCAGATCTACAAAAAGAAGTCCGAGTGAGGTCGCGGTGTCAAGCCACCAATGTCTCGATTCATATTCATAGGAAATGCCATCGCTTTGCAGGAATATTATAGACACAAAACAAGCCCTTGAACGCCTGAGCTCCAATTCCCACCGTAGACAGCAATCATCTTTTGTAGCAAGGCCCAAACCGCATGTCGAAGAACGAGAAGAAAGGAAAAGCAGAATCACGACCGCATAGGTGCCAAACCAGGCACACCGCTGAACCGCTCTTCACGCTCAGTCTTGAACATAATCTGAATCCAAAACTCCTTGCTATCCTCATCAAACCACGTCCAGTACCTCCCTTCCCGCCGATCAATCTCCTTGGCCTGCAACTTAAACCCGCAAGTCTGATATGGCTCCGCCGCAACAACCAGGTACTGGAATTCATTATCCGGCTCCTCAATCTTCTGCTCAAACGCCGACATAAACCGCACACGCGGCAGAACACCCGGTGTGATTTCCTGATACTGAAGCTGGAAAAGCAAGCCCGTCTGCCGCGTCAACGGATCCCGCACCTTGGTAATCTTGTATCCCGGGCGTCCGATCTTGATCGTCTGCTTTTTGACTTGCACGCCCATGGCGCCGGGCATGCTGGACGGGTCTTGGTTCTTGCCTTCGCGCTGCTCGCGCGCGGCGCGCCGGGCTAGGTTCGTTTGGTGCTTCTTCCCCTGCGTGTGCGCCAGGTACGAGCCATCGTTTTGGTGGACTGTCAGGCACAGTCGGCACTCGAAGCTGCCGACGTGGTTTTTGAAGAAGTAGGGGTCTTTGTCGAGGTCGATTGTTTCCAGGGCGAGCTTGCGCAGGCGCTCGCGACGGTCGGCGTTGGTTGCGGACCTGTCGGCGACACCGCCGCCGCCGAACTTGGAGCCTGCTCGGTTCTGGAGAGTGTTAGTACCGATGAGAACGAGGGCCTAGACGGGCTAAATGTGAGAGAGAGAAGGTGCGTACCTGGTAATCCATGGTGTTCTGTTGACTGGGGAAGTTAGAGATGGCAAATCTGCGCAAGAGAGATAAAAGCGGTTATGTAAGCGCTCTGCAGGCCGTTCGTGTACACAATTGAACGAATCTGTTCTACGTCTGGGAATTCGATTCTCTTTGAGAATGACTTCTGGTCTAGTTGGTCAACGTCGGTCCTTTGACGGCCAGCTATGCACCATTCGCTACGTGGGCAGCGTCCAGGGCACCGCGGGCGACTGGCTCGGCGTCGAATGGGACGACGCAAGTAGAGGCAAGCATTCGGGCGAACACAAGGGATTACGCTACTTTACATGTCGGTCTTGCATTGCCAATCGTCGTTTTGAATGTCCACTGATCCGGTTCACAGGCAAAAGCAGCCAGCCCACGGCGGGGTCATTTGTACGCCCCTCCAGGCCATCAGACCCCCCGCGCAGCTTCTTAGAGGCCCTGCGCGAGAAGTATGCCGCCGAGCCTGAGCAGGAAAATGATGGAAGCACTTCTGTGGACAAATTTACACCCCAGAATGCCATTAAGATCAGCAGCAAGGTTGTCGAGGAGGTCGGTTTTGACAAGATCCGCAGGCAGATGGCGGAACTGCAAGAGCTGCGCATTGTCATCCTGGATGGGCTGCGCCTTGCTGGGGTATTATCTTCTTACGATCAGGTTCATGGCCAAGTCCAAGGATCTGCTGGGCAAATCGCAGCTACTTGCCCGAAGATCGTTGAGTTAGATCTCAGTCGAAATCTGTTGAGCCGCTGGCGTGATGTTTGGGAAATTTGCAATCAGTTGAAGCATCTCAAACGCTTGAAGGTGAAGTAAGTTAACTCTGTCTTCGTGGCATCAAGCTCCCCTTCTTCAGTCTTGCAATGATATGAGCTGACTTGAAGTATAGCGGAAATCGATTCCAACCTTTGGAAGAAGGCTTGGTCTTTGAAGGAATCTCCGAACTGCATCTGGAGGAAACCCTCCTCAGTTGGGACGAAGTACGTGATGATAACGCACCGTCAAGATGCTCAACTGACATATGGCATAGATTGCCGAAGTGGCTTCTCGATTCCCATCACTCATCTCTCTGACAGCATCTGAA
The DNA here is from genome assembly GCA_037042055.1 of Penicillium sp. S103-07. NCBI lineage: Eukaryota > Fungi > Ascomycota > Eurotiomycetes > Eurotiales > Aspergillaceae > Penicillium > Penicillium sp. S103-07. The sequence goes on along the minus strand of JAXQJQ010000012.1, from coordinate 517,676 downwards.
AACCAACTTAAAGCAACCACTCGTCCACTTCCCAACAGCATCACCACGCTATCCCTCGAATGGAACGAGATCTCCTCACTATCATCAATCCGCCACCTAGCATCTCTTCCAAATCTAAAGCATCTCTCCCTCCGCGGGAACAACATCGCCAACATTACCTCCGACCTCAACAGCGCCCCGGATTTCCAATTCCCACCTACAGTCAATTCAGTCGACCTCTCCCGCAACAATATATCATCATGGACATTCCTAAACCACCTCCCAGCCCTCTTCCCAGGCCTCACAACCCTGCGCCTTTCCGCAAACCCTCTATACGACCAACCGCCTCTGCCCCCTGCCATTGCAGCCGCCACATCCACAATGAGCGCCTCCAAGCCCATGACAGTCGACGAAGCCTTCATGCTCACCCTCGCCCGCTTCCCGTCCACTCTCCGCACCCTTAACTTCAGCAATATCTCGTTACAGGATCGCTCTAATGCAGAGATGTATTACCTCTCCCTCATCGGCAAGACGCTTTCTGCCACCTCTGAAGAAGATGAGCTAGGCATTCTTGCCGAGCATCCGCGGTATAGCGAGCTATGTGAGACTTACGGTGAACCGACTATCGCCAGGGCTGTTGTCGCCGATGGTTCGGGGAAACGAGTGATTCATCCGCGGTCTGTGGCAGCGCGGTTGGTGAAGATGGCGTTCCGTCTTTCTGACTCGGCATTGATGGTGTCCAATGAGCTAGAAGGCCAAGTCCACGTGAAAGAGATCCCGGGTTCTTTCAATTCGTACCAGGTGAAAGCTCTCGTGGCCCGGTTGTTCGGGCTCCCTCCGTTCGGATTCAAGTTGGTTTGGGAGACGGATGAGTGGGACCCGGTGGAAAAAGACGCCGGTGACGAAGGTGCTGATTGGGATGGTGATAGCGACGATGAGGCGGAAGTGGCTAATCCCGATCCAATATCAGAGGATGAGAGTCGCTTTGTGCGGCGGGAGATCGAGTTGGTGGAATCGACGAGGGATATCGGGTTCCTATTCCAGGGCGAGACGGGCGAGATGAAGATTAGAGTTGAGTTGCCTCCTGCATAGCGCACTATCATGGAATCGTCACGTCAAGAGTACATAATTGAATACGAGAGTTTTGAGATATCTACAATCCATGCAAAAATTCGATCTAGTAATGTTCTTTCAACTATGAACTAATGGACGTTAGCGATCCAACAGGAGTTGGGTGCCACTGGGTATGGAACTCCCGCGAATAAGTAAAAAGCGAGATATGCTCATGAGAAACAAGAGAAACTCGTCCGGGGGAAGAAGAGGCCGGAAACGCCTTAGTGCTTTGCTCGCTCGCTGCCCAGTCCCCCGAACCCCGAGATAACAATGGAAAAATCGCAAATCAGCAGTCAAATCTTCCCGAGGAAGCACAACGCCTGAACCATGATGCTTTTTTGTGAATCTAGGGCGTAGATACGTGTCTGTAGATTCGTAATGACCGGCCAGCCTGTACAGTAGGCCGGTAAAAAAATGAGAAGAAAAAGAAAATCAGCGAAGCTTGAAGCTTGAGCCGTTCACTCGCGAGCAACCCACCACGAGCGCACTGCCATGCAGCAAATGCGCTTGTAGATCTGGGTGGTGCCCTTGCCCTCGGCTTCTTCTTCGATGAACTTCGATGCGACGAAGAGCTTGGTGCCTGCTTCTTTCTCGGTAGAGTAGCCAACCTTTGGCAGGTTATGCGGGAAATCGGCCCAGCGCTGACCGAGGTGGCGTGCAATAGCAATGGAATAGATGATGTCGCGGTTTTCGTATGTATCCAGCAGTGAGCGACAACGGGTCAAAGTGTCGTCGATTTGTTTGGCCGAGCTGGCCTCGTTATCGTGGAGCGTAAGGAAATCGCCGAGTTCGCTCCAGAAATCCAGCTGTCGTTGCATGAACTGATCGGGGTTGGTCGGTGGAGTAGCGGCATCCATGCCCAAGGGCCGCGACAGGGCATTCTGTTCCATGTGGTTCCAGCTAAGCAGAGCCTCAATGGCGTTGAGTCGGGCATTGGTAGCAAGCAGGTTCCAGTCTTGTCCGTATTGTCCGTTCTCCGCACTTGGAACATGTCGGCACAGAACCATACTCCTCCAGATGATTGAGGCCTCAAAACTTTCCAGGCGAGCCAGGGTGTTACTGTCACCGAGATTCCAGTCGTTGAAAGCGTTGATCAATGCCGAGTAGTCGGCCATAAGCTGCGAATCTGCCATAAGGACTGGTAACGCCTTTTCGGAATACCAGCGGACTTCCAGCAACTTGTCAATGGCAGGCGCATATGTGGCCAGGAACACAGCCTGGATTTCTTCAAGACGACCGGGAGGGAGGTTTCCAACGGGATGAGGAGGTGGAGGTTGAATGCCCCTTAATGCGACCAGGTCATTGACATGGAGGGTTTTCACTGCTGACAGTATCTGTTAGCTACTACTATCGCGCATCGCAGAAACACCCCTCCAGAATTCAAGTGGTACTAATCAGTCGCGCATACCTTTATACGTGGGCTCCGAGCTCTGGGGCCGCATGTCACCGGGGTTCTGCATATTTGTGGGGTGTTGTGTGTTGTTGTGGGCTCCCAAGGTATGGTCAACGGAAGCTCCGTGATATTGTTCAGGTTGGTCGGTCGAGGTGCTAGGGGATTCCGAGTGGAGGGACGGTGCGAAAGGTTGCGAGGAAGCGGGCATGTACCCAGGGGGCGCGGAAGGATAGGAAGGAGCCGACTGGACAGGAGGGCCTTGAGGATTGACGACCAGCGATGGAGGAGGGTTTGGAGCTGGCTGGATGGCCGAGGGGGTGGATGATGTAGGCCTGAACACCGGGTCGTAGCCTAAGCACTCGCGCTTGCTCTTCACGCAATTTCTGCAGACCGGATGTCCTTCGTCACACTTTTCCCAAAATTTAGTATCTTGTCAAGACCAAGCGTGAAAAAAAAAAGTGAGGTCGTGCGTTGATCGGAAGATAAAATAAACGATGGCGGGGTCTGCGGGCACAAGCGAGGCCTGCGCCCCGCGAAACGCGAAACTCGAAACTCAACACAACTACGTACCTTGATTCTTCGCTTGCGACAGGTTAAACAACCAGTTTTTGTGCGTCGCTTGACCTCCTTCTTATGCCTGCCGCCCGATAAAATCTTGTTAGGGTCACCGGGGAGCGGGTATCGCATCTGCGAGTTCGGGTTCTGCGGCACATTGGACGGATAGCCCGTCATGTACTGGCCCATCGAAGCCATCGGAGGCATGTGTGCAGGCATCGGGGATCCGATTGGAGCCTGTGGCACCTGTCCAGGCTGTCCCTGGCCATTGTTCCCGGAATTTGAGTTCACCGATGAGAAGCCACCCGGGTTGTGATACATGTCAGGGCTTTGCTGTTGGTAGTTCTGTGGTGGCTGCGACTGAAACTGGTGTTGAGACTGCGCCTGAGACTGTTGCCCATCCACCTGCTGTTGCGGGCCAGGGTTCTGCGGATATTGGTAGGTGCCATTGGAGGGCGTTTGGTAATGGCTCGAGCCATTCATCGACTCCGAGTGCTGGTCAAAGTTGTTCCCAGAGTCTGCGGATCCGGAGTGGTGATCATGGTGATCATGGTGGTCATGGTGGTTAAATTCGTCATCGAACGAATGATGTTCGTCCATGGTGGGAATATCAGTCCCGATTGCAGGCAGTGAAGAATCGAGTGAAGGTAGGGTTGTATCGATCGCGGGGAGTGACAGGTCTGCGTCTGCAGCTGATCCCACTGAGGTTAATTCCGTATCAAAGTCCAAGGATGGAATGTGAGAGTCCATCGCAGGGAACGAATTGTCCATCGACGAGGTTGTGACATTCGGCGCAGGTGCAGGTGGCTCAGTTCCTTCTTGCGGTTTGCGAGTGCCCTCTTGCTGGTCGGAGTCCGCGACTGGCTGCGGGGTTACTGAATGAGGTTCGCTCATCGCAGTTTGTTCCTGATTTGAATTTGAGGGCGCGTGTGTTTCTTCTGTCGGCTGCCCACTCTGCGCGGGGGGTTGGCTAGTCTCTGTAGCTGGCGCATTCGACTCGGTGGACACGTTGGCAGTATCGCCAGAGCTAGGGTCCGTTGGTTCTGACATATCTAACTGTATATCCCCCTAGACACGGCGGTGCGTATAACTGAGACGTAGAATCGTAAAGGGCTAGGCACGCCGTCGCGTTCGAGGATTGGTGGTCCCTGGGCGGGAACAGGCCGAATTTGGAGGTCAAAGATCGTGCGGCTTGTTGCTGAGCAGAGGCACCACACCAGATCGGTCGGGTTGGTACTTATAAATCATTTATTCCCTTCGGTCTGGTAAAAATCGTGATGCGTTAGCAAGAGTTTTTCCCCGTGGTAAATGCAATCCAGCCATTGTCAAATTCTCGCAGTAAAACGCGTTCCACAATGCGCATTCGAGCCAGTATGAGCAGGAAGACGACATTCAGTGCGGCAGAGGCTCCGGGAAAGTCAATCCTTGTCATCCAGCACCATGTGGAAGGTTATCAAGATGCGAATCAATCCAATCGGCGACCAGAACCTGGTCTACGACACAACCCCAAGCTCCGACCGGTGTGGATCGCACGAGCCCGTGGTTTAAGAGGCTCGATATCTTGAGGTCGCCAAATTTTCGCAAAGATCGTGCCAGCCGATCGGAGTCCGCTTGTCGCATTCTTCGTGCTAAGACCCCGAGGACGACTATCCCCGCTCACAGGCTCACACCCAGTCGGAACACTGTATCGCGGGAGCTATCTCAGGGGAAGGGGGCAAGGTCTCGTTCTGGAACAACTGGATTGTGAAGGCGCTGGAAAGCCGGATCCGCGACACCTGGGTGAATGGGAGGGAAATGCGACTCGAGCGAATATGGCGGATTTGTTGGGCTGGAAAACGCGCGATTGGTTCAAAACGAACGTACTCACCGGGCAAAAACGTATTAGGGTATTTAGAAAGGTATAACGCACGAGTTGTCGAAAACTCTGCGTGTCTGGGGTGTCGGTGGCAGGCAGGAAGAGATGCGCGAAGTTGGAGCGAACCAAAGGAGCTTTCTTTTCCGGCGATCCAAGTCTCCGCTTCGACGCCGAAAAAAAAAAAAATTGGGGTGGCAAGTCTATACTACAACGCCAATCCTGACCACGCCCAGAACTACACATTAATTGTTTAATTATTAAGGAAAGTAGATAGTCCATTGAGATCATTTTCTTGAAATTTTTGCCTTTGACGTGTGGGGAAGTGGACCGTGGGCGTGGTATACTGCTAGCGGTGTGATCTATGAGAATATCATCAAAGCGTATTAAAACTAACGCTTAGTACCTTTCATTGCATTCAATTTGCCTTGATTGATGTATTTTTGATTCATGATTTGGTCCCGATGTGCGTGGTGGTGATATTCATATGCTGAGGTGACCTCCAATGGAGAAGCCAACACATCCATTCCACTCGAAAAGAAAAGGGTTAGGAGTAGACGTGGTAGGCTCCTAAATAAACTCTTGGCCACGTCACATCGGCCCGGGCTAATTCAAGAGACCTCTAGCTGAGGGCGACAGCCTTGGGTTAAACCACCGCGTTCTTTTTGACGAAGCAGGAGCGTAGAAGTAGCGTGTCCCAGCCCATTTGCGTGTCCTGCATTCAGACTTACCAAGAGTTCCAACAGCCCACTCTGTGAATATTGACTGCTCGGCAAGGAAGAATGGTGATTGTGTTTCATAAAGCAGGTTTTCCTTGCCATGAATTATTTTCTCATGACTTTGGGCTTGCGCTTCTTGAAAACAGGCCCAGCTGCTTCCTCAGTTGGCGGTTTCTCATCAGCGGCGGGCGCAGAAATCTCTCCGGGTTCTTCTGTTTTAATTTGAGGGGTCTCGTCTGCCCCCTCAGTCTTCGGGTCGGGGGCTTCATTCTCTGTCTTTACAATAGAGGCAGGCTCCTGTTTCTGCCCATCGGGTTCCTCTTTTGCGATCGCAGGCGTAGCTGCTTTGGTTTTCTTCAGGTCTTTGGTAGACGCAAGAAGAGCATCCAAATCCTCGTCGTCCTCTTGTCCACCAGGATATGTCTTCATTCTCGATCCCCACCCTTGCCTCACGATGGGCTCAGGAGCATGCTCATCTTCCTCTTCATCTCCCTCGTGTTTGCGCTTGCGCACGCCAATAGACTTAGCAGCACCCTCCAGTCCATCCGAGTCGATCTTGGTTTCCGAGAGCGTCTGCCAATCGCCAGCCAAGGCCATATCCCTCCGATACTCCTCAGGGACCGCAACGCCCATTTCAGCCAGCTGCGCAATCTGCTTCTTTCTTTCCTCTACGCTGACGGGACGGTCAGCCTGCTTGGGCGGCGGTGCCGCGGCGCGTTTAGGCGCTGGGGCGCTGACCGTGGAAGACCCGCCTCCAACGGCCTGGCGCAATCGCTCAACCTCACTTTTCGCTCGTTGGGTCTCTCTTTGCTGGGTTTCATTATTCTTGTGTATGTCGCGGAGGAAGCGCTTCAGGCTGGACTGGTGCTTCCCGCTCGCCTCGTGTTGGGTCTTTTCGAAAGGTGTGTCGCGGATGAAGATCTTGCATTGTTTGCACCAGTGACGCGGCTGTGATAGAAATGATCTGATTAGAGAGGCATAATAGCAAGAGGCGAAAGGGTAACTCACTGCTGATTTCCAGTATTCGGCCATGTTGCCCCGGTATGTTGCAAGTCCAAGTAGTCGAGGTCCAGGCGTGCGATAAGATCAAAGCTCCGTGGTCAGACTAGTCCTAAAGCGGTAACACCCGCTGGTCTCACTTGCATTTACTTTGGCCTCGCATAGAGTACCGGTGGGCAATTTATGCTTTGAAAGTCGAGACTTCAAGGAAATTCCAGTCTTGCTTTAGTATGTACAAATGTTCAAAATGAAGATGCAAAGTCTTATTTGCAAGGTTTATGTATATTGCGGTAAATCTGTAAAAGAACAATCTATATAACTAGAGAGAATAAACACAAACACATACATACAGCTTTACAAGTCAGCGTGTTCAGGGACCGGACTCTTGAGTTTGCCAGTTGTGAGTGCCAGACGGACGTTCTCGATAGTCCATTCCTCCATCGCGGTGAGTGTCTAGAGAGAAAAGTCAGCTTCAAGGATTCAGGCGCGCAACGATTCCAAGGTTGCGCAACTCACCTCGATTGTCCAGGTGCCCATGTGAGGTACCAGAATCACACTCGGATCGCTAATAAGACCGGGATGAATTTTGGGTTCCTCTTCAAAAACATCAAGACCAGCCGAGAACACCTTTCCGTTAGCCAGAGCTTCGACAAGCGCGGCCTCGTCCATGACAGCACCACGAGCCGTGTTAACGACAACCACGCCGTCTTTCATTTTCGTAAATTCGTTCTTGCCGATGATGTGACGTGTGTGTTTCTAGAAACAGTCAGACATCCTGAACCATTCATAGACAAGCACATCAACGAGAAACACCTACATTCAACGGCAGATTCAAGCTGAGCACATCACTGGTGGACAAGAGCTCGTCAAAAGTGACATATTGAGCTCCACCGGAAAGCTCCTCGTTCAATTGACGACGGTTGTGATAGATAACCTTCATACCGAAAGCCTCCGCTTTCTTCTTCAGGTTACGTCCAATGCCACCCATGCCCAAGATACCCAGGGTCTTTCCTTGGGGATCATGGCCGAGCGGAGGCGCGGGTTGGCCACGCCACTTCCCTTGACGTAGAGCGTGCATACCGGCATTGAAGTTACGTAGAGCACCGAGAATAAGGAACATGTTCACATCGGCAGTCGAATCGTCCACGGCAGTGGGTACGTTGGACACGCGGATCGGGGGGTTGCGCGCGCTGCATGCGTGAACATCAATTTGGTCATAACCGGCTCCTGTTTGATCATGGAAGATTAGAACTTGAAACTGGCGGCCACTAGTATTGAATCATACCGCAGCTGGCAATATATTGCAGAGAACTTGGAAGCGCGTTCACTAGCTCCTCGTCCACTTGGCCTGTAATGGCAGCGGAGAAAAAGGTACGATAGGCAGCGACAACGCCATCGAACTTCCCATCTCGGCACTCTTGAATGAAGTCGGCACGATTGGTGGAGGTTGGTTTGACCAGCTCGCCCAATTCACCCAGCGCATTCCAAGACTGTTTCGCACTATTCAACTTGTGAGTGTTGACTCGGGAGCACCAGCTAGATTGATAACACACTGATCGATGTCTCCAAGAAGCAAGATCTTGGGTCTAGCACCTGACGATCCCATATTGATGAAGCGTTTATGGGAAAATCTGCAATGCAAGCTGTCAGCCTCGGACTGTTGATCAACTTGTCGACGATCCCTGTGAACACTGGTTTGCGCAGCTAGGAAACTCGCAACATACTCAATGGCGATAAACGCGCTAGGAGTACAATGCGAAGAGCCAGGAGTACTCCATATAGATAAAAGGAGACGCAGATGTGTCATGAGAAGGCGCACGACTTACCGATAAGAAATGTGAGAGGCAATTCGGCGAGGTCCGATAAAGGAGGCAACGGATTTAGTGAGTCGTAACGAGTTCGAGGGCAGAATATTCAAACCGGAGAATTTGAATCCAGCAAGAAAAGGTGTACAAAGGAGAAAAGAAGGTCTCATGGCAGTCATAAAAGATATGAGGGATCGGCCGAGAAGGCCCCACGCGGAGACCTTTATCGCGGACAGTTCCCCGCGCGGAATATCTGCGAGCTTTGCGAATGGGATTGCACCGATTGATTAATAATGGGAGAACTTGCGCCCTACGACATCCATTAGTGGGACTTATGGTGACAATCGCCAATCATCGTGCTAGCATCCATTATCAAGGGTTAAGTTCGAACTATATCCCTGAACAGACGATGCCTCTTCGGCAAGTTCGGAGGGTACTGACATCGGTAAATGAAAGAAATGGCCGGAGAACATCAAACTTCCTAGGTCCGTTTGACGTGGATAGTTTTCTGTCCCGAGGAATCTTAAATAAAGCCCTTGAGGCTCTCCGTCACAAATTGTTGCATCTAAGCGCTGCATTTAGCCCGCCTAGGGACGGTAGTATACATGGATAAAGTGCGGCTAACATTCTTCCTATCCTTCCACCAGAATACGAGTCCAATCAAACTTCTTCCAGCGTTTCCTGAATGGTTCCACCCGGCGATCACCACCCCGATTCCAGCGGCCTTGCCGCTTGATAACGTCTGGTGCCGCATCGAGCATGCCTCCAATGACTTCGCGCGCAAACAAATCTCCCTTGGGCCAGCGGTTCTCATCCTCCACGATATGTCCCAGACCCCCATCCAGTTCAAACCAGACATGGAAATAAGGCATCTCCTTCACGAGTGTGCGACGGAATGCGGATCTTCCCAGTCCCTGTTTCGCTTTGGCCAGAGTGTCGATGAGCTTGCGGTGTTGTGACCATTCGGACTCGGCGCTCAAAATTGCTTCCTTGAAAAATGCAGGCGATGTCTCTCCAAGGCTATAGGGCAGAGGGACCGCTTCCATGGATGCGTGTCGCTTCCGTTGAGGGTGCGCTGCGTTCTCATAGAAAATCACATCCCGGCCTTGCTCGTGGTACATGCGAGTCAGGCTCTTCATGAAGTTGCGGATCTCTTCCCATTCGTCATCGTCACATTCCATGAGATTGTTTCGATGTTGGATCGGCACGATAGTAGCAGCTCCATCGCTAATTTCAGGCTCGGTGGGAAGCGTCATGAACACCCGCGTCGCAAGGGACACAACGGGAGCAATCGGGGGCGTATTGGTATCTTCGTGATGACAGAGTGCGCAATTATCCAGGATTCGGTTCATCTTGCGGAACTCGTTGACTGTTGCACTCTTGATGTCGATTTCGGATCGATGCACTCGCTTGGCCAGCTTGGAAGCATTGTCGTCCATGTACTCCAAGTCGTTCTATAAATCCATGTAAGTAAAATGAGAATTGTTGATGGATGGTAATGACTTACCTCAAACTTGCCATCACGGGTAATACGTTCTGCCAACCGCTTTCCTTCGCCGCCCATCTGACCTCGAGTCTTGCGTTCCTCACGAACCATATCTTCGATGGTCATATCATCGTTTTCTTGGACTAGGCCTCTTTCACGGCCTCTCTTCGTATCCACCGCCTTGACCTCGTTCCTTGATCCAGCAAGCATACGGTTATCTTTGACACCGAGTACCACGACATCGGATTCCTTGCGATTTGCCATGGTAGCGGCGGCAGCATTGTATTGTTCTTCGAGCTCAGCCGCATCGGGAGCCTTTTTCAGCTTTGCCTTCATCATTTGAGCTTTGAGACGATTCAATGACGTCAAGTTAAGAGGTTGTGTGGTGTTTGAAGGAGGCTCAGCTTCCATCATCTTGCCCTGCCCTTCTGCCTTGAGCTCTTCGGTTGGGTCGCGAATATGTTCCTGTGGGTCCCTGCGGATATCGTTCTGAAGCTTTCTTTCTTGATATAACTCTCCGCTCGGTTTCTCCTTGCCCACGTAGGAGTCGCCGTACATCTTGCGACGATCCAGTTCAGTTTCTTCCTCGCGGGCATCATCAAACGAGCGCAGGTCTCCAAAGCGAGCAGTGGCGACATCCTCCACAGATCGGCCGCTTTCTTCGGCCTCTCTGTAGACACCCTTGAGCTTGGTCATTCTCCACTGCGACCCCGAATCTCCAAATGTGTAATCCACCTCGTGCTGTGCCGGCTCTTCCTCAATTTCCTCGAGCGCCTTTCCTTCCTTCAGATCGCGAAGGTGCTCATTGAGCTCCTTATCGTGGATCTTAAGCTCGTAATCAGCCGACAGCATCTTCGGCTTCGGGGCTTCTTGCACGCGATTAGGATCTGGTCGGTGGACGTAGTCAATATCAAGAGAATTCGGAGCTTCCATCCAAGAGTCTCGCTTCAACTGAGTCGGCGGCTCCTGCTCGGCGGCTTTGGGTGCGGATTCGGCGCCGTCTTTGCTTGAATGTCGGTGTCGACGCTTGCGCTCATGATCGCGATCGTCTCCGTGATCGGTTGAGTGACGCGAACGTTTAGAGCGATGGCCATCATCGTCACGATGGCGGGACTCACGATCCCTATCACTCCTGCGCTCGCGGGATCTGGAGGAATGGCGCCGATGATGGCTAGAACGGTGATGGTGAGAGTTCCGTGAACGCTCACTGCTGCGCTCGCGGTGACGACGACGATCCTTGTCCTTTTCCCGCCGATCCTGGTCCTCCGCCAGCGACTTCTCGAAATCTTCCAGGGTCATTGTGCTCCTCGTGTGGTGATTGCTCAAGGGAGAAAAGCTGAGGCGGAATGACGTTTGGCGCGCCGGGCGGTCCAGGCGCAGATCGTCGGGTTCCCCGCGACCAGAATTTCCGAGAAAAAAAGTTGAGCTCCTCACTTCATCGTCACGACATCTTGCGCCGGGTACCACGACACAATAATCTTTGAAATACACGACGACCTCGATCTAAAATTTTGGCAACAGAGCTTCCTATCTTCACTATGGCGAATCCGGTGTCCGTCGTCTGCGTGGGCATGGCAGGTAAGGCAATCTGCCCCTCTAGACCTTGAATCGGGACCACCGGATGATTGACAATCTTCCTCATCTAGGCTCGGGAAAAACCACGTTCATGCAAAGAATCAACTCCCACCTGCACTCAAAAAAGTCCGTTCCCTACGTGATGAACCTCGACCCGGCGGTACACTCGGTGCCTTTTGATAGCAACATCGATATCCGAGACTCGATCAACTACAAGGAAGTGATGCGGCAATACAATCTAGGACCCAACGGCGGTATCCTAACGTCCTTGAATCTATTTGCCACCAAGGTCGACCAGATCATTGCTCTTCTGGAGAAGCGCACCACCCCGGATCCCAGCAAGCCGACTGCCAAACCGATCGAACACATCCTGGTTGACACACCCGGCCAGATCGAAGTGTTTGTGTGGAGTGCATCGGGAAGCATCCTCCTCGAGACTCTCGCGTCCTCTTTCCCGACTGTTATCGCCTACATCATCGACACCCCGCGCGCCGGCTCGACCAGCACCTTTATGAGCAACATGTTGTATGCGTGCAGTATTCTTTACAAGACTAAGCTGCCTATGATTTTGGTCTTTAATAAGACTGATGTCAAGGATGCCGAGTTCGCTAAGGAATGGATGACCGACTTCGATAAGTTCCAGCAGGCTTTGCGCGAGGAAGAAGAATCCGGTGCCTTCGGTACTGAGGGTGCTGCCGGTGGTTTTGGAGCTGGCAGTGGATATATGGGATCGCTCTTGAACAGCATGAGCTTGATGCTTGAGGAATTCTATCGCCATTTGAGCGTCGTGGGCGTAAGCTCCATGACGGGTGACGGTGTTGATGATTTCTTTGAAGCCGTGGAAGAGAAGCGACAGGAGTTCGAGCGTGATTACAAGCCAGAACTCGAGCGCAAGAAGAAGGAACGGGAGGAGAATAAGGCCAACCAGCGAGAGGTGGAACTGGGCAAGTTGATGAAGGACATGAATGTCTCTGGATCTGGTCGCAGAGAGGGCCAGGGCCCTGAAACTGGGCCCGAGACGGTTAGCGAGGCCGAAGATGAAGAAGAGGATGAGATTATCAAGCGAGGACTGGCCGATGGAGAGGATGACAGCGAGGAGGACTACGAAGGTCCCAGTGCAGGGGACAATGAAGGTCTCTCTCAGCGCTACCAGCAGGCTCTTGGCTCGCAGGACCAGCCTTCGGATCAAGATAACAGCTTCACTCGGTACTTGCGTGCCTCTGGCATGAACCAGTGATTAGCATTGAGATTTCTCATGCGGCGTTGTGATCTTGGTTCTGGAGTTGGTGGTCAACGGTCATTTTTCCTTTTGCATTAAGATACAAACCTAAATAAGAAACATGAACAAGTTCGAGGCATCTACTCAATTCCTATCAATCTAACTTCAACTATCTCAATCCATACAAAGCTATTTGCGGTGCAAACGAGACAAATCAAATGACGTCACTTGGGTAAAGCTTCCAGGCAAGATGTTGCCTAGCAAAGCTACCAACTTTACTTTGACGACTCTCCGAATCCTGCAACCAACTCTCACGGTTGAGTCTTACTACTGATATTTGATTCATATCGACAGAGTCAACATGGATGTAAGTTACCAGCCCACCATCAGTTCTCGCACGTCGAGATCCAAACAAGCACTCTGCTTGCAGCGTGAGAACATGTTGAGTCCCAATACAGCTGCTAATCCTCAGATAAAAGGTCTTCCACGCATATACATACTCCACAGCCGGATGGCTTTCCTTGCAAAGCTTGGCCTTGATCACAGGTCCGAGCCTGATAGTGTCCATGCTACTGGATGAGACTCGACCTGCTTCCTGTTAGTGATCACCACCACCGCTCTTGGGATTCAAGATTCCCCGAGTTTATACTGATGTTCTCGTCGCTTTATAGCTATCGAGGTCTACCTTGCTCGGTGCCTGGGCTTCAGTCTTCTGACACTCGCTGTCTTGACGGCCATGCTCACGGGCTCGATCCCTCTTACAAACACAATCTCAGAGCCAGTGACAACCGAGGACTCGGATCCAAAGGCGCCCTATGCCCTGCCAACTCTAATGTTGACTTCAGTGTTCCACGCTACAACAGGCCTTTATGCATACACCTGGTGGGTGTCCAGAGGCCAAGGGACATTCCTCTTGGCGGTGATTGTGCACTCATTCCTTGCCGCCATTGGCCTGTGGTGTGTGCTCTTTGCGAGCAGTGATGGCAAGATCAGTCGTCGGACTGGCGCTGATAAGAGGACTGCTGGGTTCCCATTTGCCAATTCGGAGGCTGCTAAGAAACACGCGGGCAAGAAGGGCCTCTAGGGTGTGAGGATCTCCGGAATATGTGCTATTCCGCATGGTATTACTGGACATGGAGGTTTCGGATTCAATGAGGAATGATATGACCAAGATAGTGCTGCATGAATCAAGTTTGCTTCCGTTTTTGAGTATCCCTATTTATCTCCGTAGATCAAGAGTCACTTTTAGTGGTTAGGAGAAGACTAATTATCAAGAGCGAACGCCTTTGGTCCTAGTCATGTATACTTAGCGTGTGCAGTTGTAGGCTGGCTCTGATCCCAATAAGCGGAACCCGCAACGCCGCCTCAACCGCCCGCCCTTTCTTCTCCGCACTCACCAAAAGCAGCACGACGCACTCCACTCATGGATACCGACCTGCGTACCTCGCGCCCGTTAGGATCGACGATCGGGATCGTTGATGAAGCACAGGGCCTATCGCAGCTTGGCCACTTCCACCCCGACGCGCAGCCATTTGCGCCCTTCCGTCCCGTCGAAAATGTCGACCCGCACCAACCTCTACAAAATGCGACGCAGAACGCCATAGCTTTGGAAAGTAATGCGCAAGCTGCTACAGGCGATGGAATACATTTGCTACAGTCGGATCCGTCTTTTCAGCAGCCAAATTACGGGGGGCTGGCACCGGACACAACTGCTTCTACGAGCTTTGCGGGACAATTAGAGGGCAAGCTGATTCCGGATCCACCTGATTTAGAGTACTGGAGGGATAGACTGTTTCATATGGACGAGACAATCACCTTGAGTGAAGAACAGTATGCTATCTCGTGTCCCAATCAGTTCCTCAAGCTTCATTGATTGCTAACGAGCCCGGTTTCACAGATTCCAGACCTATTTTCCTCACGTAGACAATGTCTACTCCCATCGTTCTACTCAACGCTACAAGCGCAGACCATTCGTATCCCACTACTGGGACTGTCGCCTGAAGGGTCGGCCTCCCGGAACACCCAAATCCGACGACCCGACCAAGAAAAAGCGCAAACGTACGGCCAGAGAGCGAGATCTCTGCGACGTCAAGATCAAGATTACGGAATACTTCCCCGGTAGCGGGGTCATAGACGCAAATGGTGGTTTTGAATCACTACCCGCTGAGCTCTTGCCTGGAGTGCACACCTTGTTTCCGATTCAGGGTAATCAGCCATTTGGTGTGCTCGCACCGGGTCCCAATCTACCGCAAGACCATCCCGGGGTGACTGGAGCGCGGTATTTCACCATCCAACGCGTTAATGGAAATGGCGCCAATGGGAAAAACGAAGGCGTGGGAGGTGGTCATCGACATACACTCGAGGATAGCGATCGAGTCAAGAAGAATAGTGTTCAGAGACACTTTATGAAGGAAGATAAAGAGAGGAAAAAGTCCGCGGTATGTTCTTTTTGTCTATTGCGTGCAAGACCTCGGAGGGGCTTGGCGGCTCCCCGCAAGATCGGCTACGTCATATCAACATCCACTTCCGATCGCAACTTTTTGACTGTCCTTTGGTGAAACACCTGTGATCGGCTTTTCATTCACTTCAAATTCGTGAAATATTTCTAATACATTCCTTGCAGTATCGAGCCATGGCCGACGGTAGTCAGACGCAGAAGTCATATCACACCAAAGCGACTGGCTTGGCTGCTGCTACAGCGATTAGCCATTCAGCTGAGTCGAACCTCAAGCTGTTTGGCAGCTGCTTTTGGTGAGTCAGGTTTCCACTGCATTAAGCAGATGGCCGTTATGATAGCATCAAATTCGGCTGACTCGACGATCTTCTCTCTAAGCCCTTTCGTGCAGCGTGTCTGGATCGCACTTGAATTGAAAGGCATCCCTTATCAGTATATTGAAGTCGATCCGTATAAAAAACCACAATCTCTGCTGGAGGTAAACCCGCGAGGTCTTGTGCCAGCATTGCGGCACGATGATTGGGGATGCTATGAAAGCACGGTGCTTATGGAATATGTGAGCGTGTCATCCTTCCCAGAGGGACACCACCATGCTAATGCACAATAGCTCGAAGACCTGAATCTTGGCATGTCACTTATGCCCGCAGATGCGAAGTTGCGCGCCCACTGCCGGCTATGGGCAGACCATGTCAGTAGCCATCCTCACTCCTGCCATTGAACGTTGCTGACGGTTCCCAGATCAATCGGAATATTGTGCCAAACTTCTACCGGGTCCTACAGGAGCAGGACCAGCAGAAACAGATCGAAAAGGCACAGGAGCTTCGAAACGCGTTCAACCAGTTGATTGCAGCTGCGAATACTCGTGGGCCATTTTTCATGGGATCCCAAATTTCTTTCGTGGACATTCAGGCTGCCCCATGGGTCCTTCGGCTTCGTCGCGTATTGAAGCCCTACCGAGGTTGGCCAGATGCCGAGGAAGGAACAAGATGGGCATCATGGGTGAATGCCATCGAGACCAATGAGCATGTCCGAGCAACGACCAGTACAGATGAGCTCTATCTCGACAGCTATGAGCGTTATGCCGGTGAGTGGCTCTTGATCAATCCAACTGTAGGCCGCACGGCGCTGACACTTATGACAGAGAACCGCCCAAACACGTCCCAGGTTGCAAATGCAATCAATTCGGGACGCGGACTTCCTTGAATGCGAGGAGCATAGACTCCTCGATGGGCAGGAAGAATTGGATGCCCTTGCTCTCGCCGCTAGTTGCGGGTGTAAGCACGGGCGAAGTGATGAGAATCCGGCACAATGTACCCTTAGCTTGTTCGTGCGCCTCTGTTGCCAAATCCAAAGCCACCACTTCCACTCCCATCCGGACCACGAGGGTTCCGGGTCGGTTGTTGCGGAGCAGGCTGCTTCTCCGAGCCCCCCTGGCGCTCGCGTCTTTGTAGTTGCGGTCCATTCGACCTGGTAGAAGTCGACGGATCATAAAGATGTCTGGACTTGTTTGAAGCTGCTGAAGAGTCTCGCTTCTGGTAGTCCCGACCACCACGGCCCTTGCCTTTTCCCCTGCCGTCTGCTGACGAGTTCTGGCGGGGCGGTGTCGTACTTCCTGGCGACGACGTGCCGGAAGTCGTAGCGGACGGACTGCCAAATAGTCTCTCCCGCACTTCCTCGTACTTGCGTTGTTTTTCTTCCCGGTTTTTGAGTGCCATCGCTTGGCGTTCTTCCGGGGTCGGTTCTCGTGGTTTAGACTCATCGTCCGAATCGCCTTCCTCGCCGTCTAGACCGAGCTGCCCAAGCCCAGCTGAAACCCCATCTACTCCACCCGCAGCGGGTTGGCGAGTTGCAATCTGTGGTCTTCTGCTGAGGAGGGTGACGGCCGGCTTGATATCCTGCTTTAGGGGTACAACCTCGGAGCGCGTTTCAACAAAGTGGAATGTTTGCGGGGTTTCACTGCCATGGAAATTTGAATTAGTCTCAAGATTTTCTGTAATTTATAGAGAGAAAAGACGTACGCCTCCGCCCATAGCTGTCGGTTGAACTCCGCCTGTTGTGCGCGGCGCTGTGCTTTGGTGACTTTGGACGAGATTTTCTTCTCGGGTTCAGTGGCTGACTTCGTCGCTAGGTTCTGAGCCACACAATCAGTATGTCACTCGAAGCAGTATGCCTCTAGAATGTCGGTGACTGCGGGCTGCTTACATCGGCCTGGGATTCCCAGTCGTCCTCCCATGCGTTGGGGATTTCAGCGTTTGCGCTCATGACACACGGTAAATTGAAGACCACGAGGAAGTAAAAAATGGGACCATGAAAATGCCGCGAATACAAAATACAGTTCAGCGATATGCCCTGTGCATTTGATAAGGATGTCAGGGCGAAAAGAAAAATCGACCCAAGTGCCCAATCGGCCACCGCCCACGCCGCATTGATCTCCGCTCTCCGCCCCGTCATTCGATCAATCTACTAAGCCCACCTCAGCTCTGCAAGCAAACATGGCTATTGGTATGTTTCGTTTCTCGTTATCCCACATCCAACATGAAAGAGATTCGGCCATCGTGAGGTCTTCGAAGCCCGTCTCGATGGCTGTCCCCGGGCCCCCGCATCACACGATTGCCGACTCTCCGCTAACTCTTCGGACAGATTCAAGGGATCCAGACGGCGACTCCGAGATGGCCTCATCTGTCGACTCGCTCCATACAGACTCCGATGGAGCTGCAGCTGGCGCCCGCACCCCAACGTACTTTGCCCACGCTTCTGCCGCCGCGGCGTCTGAGCTCTCTCCTCCGGGCTCTCAACCTCAACAAATACCCCATATCTCCGCAACTGCCGAGTTCAAGGAAGTCTCCGGTGACGCGGCACAGAAATCTCGAGCGGGATCAGAACATCCCATTGCGTCATGGCAGACCAAGCGTGCTCAGGAAGAGTACCAGCGGGCCATGGAGCACGTGGTGGACAAGGACTTTAACCTCCGTATGTGGTTTTTGGATTAGCTTGGAAGCATCGACATCGACTAATTGATCTACTTCCAGACGAGTTTGGAGACCCGTTTGATGACCGCGACTTGGACGAGAAGCTGTTGTGAAGCAGTACGGAGATGCGACATGTCTCTGGATAATATGACTTAATGAGACACGACTTGACAAATACACAATGCCTTGTATGAGGGGGATGATTGAAGAATAACTTCTGGCAACTATCAACCATAGATGGAACTCTTGCTTCGTCCTGCGTCTTTACAAGGGCCCCGGGGGATATTATAAGTGGTGTATCCTCCCAACGGCCACCAAGGAACAGCATGTCTAGGTAGGCTACTTTCAAGATAATTCAAAGCCACTTTCTAAGTTACGATATCTCCTTGGTCTCTGTAGGACATGGGTCGTAAAACTAGCGTAGTCTGGCCAACATGAACAATCGATTATCTACGCTTCCTAGATTCATAGTGCCTAAATGTTGATATGTGATGGACAGCCCGCACATCAGCCCGCACATCAGCCCGCACGCACAACTAATCCGGCTACGTGGGCAGGTGGATATAGAAGGCAAATAATCATCGAGTTCATATTATAGTGTGGATCTGACGAGAGGGAGTATCCCTGCTCATGTGTCAGCCTTGGAGGTTTCGAACTTCTCGAGAAAATCCTCCACGAAATCAAGGAATCCTTGAAGCTCTGACCTGGTGGTTCCCATAGTCAAAGCTAGCATACCGCGCCGAGCTATCCAGAATCCCTTCCGGACAGCATGAAACCAGAAAACGTCTCTCAAAATTGAATCGGTCTTGGAGCATCGGGCATCCAAGTCCTCAATCCGAAGACTTTCAACCTCATCTTCGTGGGAGCCAAAATGAATGTTGCACACAGCTCCAACTCCAGTGACAGCCATTCTGGTTCCTCGGCACCTGCCAAGTAACTCTTGACGGAACCAGTCCCCTAGAGCGTTGAGCTCCTTACAGACACCTGGCGTGTACACAGATGAAAGAGCGACCAAACCGACATGCATGGCCAGGGTATTGTTGTTGAACGTGCCTGAATGGCTCATCTGAGCCGGCTTTTCCTGCAGTTTGGACTCGAAAAACGGCCTCGGATCATACAGTGAGAGTAGTTCCTTGCGTCCTCCAAAAACGCCAATGGTCATTCCTCCAGCAATGTATTTGCCCAAAGTTGTAATGTCGGGTTTCAAAGGAGCGTCGTCCTGGGGGTCGATGATGGTCGATTGAAGACCACCCGGTGCCAACCTGGAGGTCATGACTTCATCCATAATGAATATCATTCCATTTTCTTTTGTGGCCTTTTGGATAGCGTGTAGGAATTTGGCCGAGCCAGGTATACACCCTCCCGCACCTTGCATTCCTTCTACAAGCACGGCCGCAGCGATACCCTTGTTGTCGGATATCAGTCGCTGCACACCTTCCTCGTCATTGTATGTTCCAACAATCCAATCGTTCTTATCAACGGTGTTCTCGGCAACGCCATGTAGGAAGGACAGGACGCCCCCGTGGTATCCACCGTTGAAGACAATAACTTTGGTTAGACCGGTCGCCTGGCGTGCAAGACTAAGAGCATAGAGATTCGCCTCTGTGCCAGAATTGCAGAACCTCATACGCTCCATTGAAGGAAACCTGTTTCGTATTTGCTCTGCAAAGCTAGCCTCGGCGGCGGTGGTGGCGCCGAGATTAAGGCCAGTCTTGGTGGTTGTAGAGATGATCGCGTCGCGGATCATTGGATTGGAATGACCGCAGACACCAGCCGTCATTTCTCCAACGAGGTCGAGGTATCTGAGACAAAGTGTGGTTACTTTGATTATTCAATATGAGGAGAGTTGAATCACCTACTCATGACCGTCAACGTCTATCAGCCGATTGCCATCGCCCCGGTCCATGCAGATAGGGAATGGGTCCATATGAAGGACCGAGCGAGTGTTTCCGCCCGGTAAGATACGAATGGCTTTTTCATGCAACTTCCGTGAATTTGGGTGATTCTGCAGGTACCCGTTTTCCGCTTCACGCAGTAAGGTTTGAGCAGAATGCTCAGACTGTAGTGTGTTGGCCATGTTCGAAGTCTGACGTTGAGGCAACTTCGAGGGCCAGTTTGGAAATCATGGGAGAAATGTTAAATAGTCTGACTATTGCCCTGAATGTTGAATCACCGGCATTGCCGTGCATCTCGTTCAACCCCTCGGCAGTGCCGACGAGAAGGATCCACTCCGCGATTCCCCTCTATACACTCGAGTCACCTCGCATTTTGAAGCTTTTAGCTTTGATTCCTTCTCACGGACATCTTTAGAGTTAATGTAATTATCGTGAACAGACTTAGTTCGTTTTGTTTTGTAGCCGGTCACTTCTTGTCGTGTGTTTCCCATAGAGGTAGAATCGAAGGCCGGGAACTCGGTCCCTTTAGTCAGTTTCCCCACGCGGCCAATTTTAGAAAGCGGGCGATGACTGAAATTCAGCTTTCACGAGCTACCTTCGCTTCCGAAACAACTATGAGTCTCGGTTAATTTTGTGATACCAACCCTAAAGATGAACCAGGAGCCTACCGGGCAGTCAAGGAAACAGCGTCGTCCAATTCATCTACCCGGTCAGCGAGCCGCAATTGCATGCATTCCCTGTCGGTGGGTACCTCGTCAAAATCCCCTGAAACAAGCCTTGCCAATCACTAAATCTTCAATTGAAGACAGCGCAAAGTCCGATGCACTAGTGGGTGGCCATCCTGTAGAAGCTGCATCAATAGGTCCATCGAGTGCCGATATGCAGGAGTCTCCCACGGCCACCCGGCCCTGGACAACGCCATCCAGGAAAAAGCCGCCAGTCTATCAAACAATGAGATCATAGACTTATCACAGATACCGGCCACTGAGCTGGCTCAATCAGCTGACTTCTTCCGTGATAATTTCGGTTCAACGCTACTTTTCTTCGTGGATCCGCTCACCTTTTCAGCCAAATTCTGCTCTGGGGAACTGCCCTTGAGTCTCACTTTTGCGATACTGACCCTGACTTCTCGATTCAGTCCATGGAGCTCCCCGGATGAATCTAGGAGTTACCAAGACAGAGCTCGGGAACTTCTTCGAAGAGGCAGCGAGGAAGTCTCACTTCATATAGTCCAAGCGTACCTCATACATTGTGTGTATGAAGTTGGCTGTGGTTTTGAATCTAGTGCTTGGATTCATTTGGGAAATGCCATAAGAATGGCCCAGATTCTCCGTCTGTCCATCATGGACAAGCCCAACTCCTATTTTGATTGGGGCCGGCCCGTTCGAAACGCGAACGAAGATGCAATCACGGTCGAGCTGAAGCGAAGAACATTTTGGAGTTGCTTCTTTCTCGATAAACTCCTATCCAACGGTAGAGATCGACCTAGTGGCATTGATGAGAAAGACGTTTGTTGTGACTATCCCATTTCTGAAGAGGATTTCATCTTCCGACGATTTCACCAACCTTCAAACTTGAGGAACATCGATTTGAGTCATACAGCATCCAGCAATCTTTATGTTTCCCTCACTCGCATCCTGTCCATCTTGGGGGAGATCATTATCTGGCATGGAAGAGGCGGGCGGTATACTGACGTCGCAGCTCCTTGGAAAAGCGATATGGCTTTCACCGTGCTTGACTGTAAGTTGAAGGAATGGCATCGGCAGATTCCCGACCATCTTCGATACTCGACGGAGACCTTTGCTGCATTGTCAATGCTGAGTTCAAGTCAGCTGAAAATATGGGGCCTCGCATATTTGTTTTTCTTCCTTGCGAAAGTCTACCTTCTTCGAGAGTATATTCCATTTCTTCCCCCAAAGAGCTATGCGCCTTATGATGGACCTGACAGAGTGGAATCGGTGTCAGAAAATTGGGGGAATGCCCCGCCGGGATGGTGGGAAGAATGTTTTGACGACCTTGTTCAAAGCTCACGGTCAATCACCGAGTTGTTCCGCTTGTTGACAGACAAGCTCTCTGTCTTTCCGGGTGTTTATCCTTTTATTGGCCTGTGCTTGATGACTACCACCAACGTGCACCTGGTTTTGTCAATGATCGATGAGAAGGGGTTTCATGATACAACTATCCCCCGAAAAGCGGAAGCTCTACTGCAAGACGACATTAAAGCAATGGAAGGACTTTCCCAATTTTGGGACCTGCCAAAATACTGGGTGTGTAAATTCCCGCCTGACGTTCCTCTTTACTAATAACTCGAAGATAAATCAGGTTGCACTGTACCGAGCTCTCTTAATCAAATCGCGAACTGTCGATGATCCTACTTCAGAGGCCGGGTTTAAGACCATCGCTGATGGCACAATGAATTATATCCGGGAGTTGCACGATGTGAAGATGGATCGTGAAATCGACAACTCAGCTCTATCATCCTCGAAAGACATGCCGTTGACCCCATCCACCGTGGGGCCTCAGCAAAAGTTAGTCCAATCCACACAATACTGTGGTCGAAGCTAACAATTCCGCAGTACTGCAAATGATGATGTCGTCAGGCCTCAGGGAGGTCGGTATGGAACACGGAGGCAGCAAACGCCAATATCATCCCAACTTGAAGGTGAACTTGAGAGTCACGGCCCGCCAAATGATCAAAATAGCCAGGAGTTTCAATTCAGTGACTTCTTGTCAGATGTCGACAATCCGTTGGAGGATCAGATCTTATCATTGGCGAATTGGGAATATTTTAATTTTCCGTGATCTATACGACATTTGGCTGTTTGTTGCATCTCTTTCAATCGACTGGGCGACTTCGAGACGAGATAGACATTACATAGTGAAAACAAGAGAAATAATTCTAATGGCATCCAGAAAGTATGGCAATCAGGATAAGATTAAAAATCCCGCTATGCTTTTCGCTGTGACCCGTATGTTCTCTGAGCGGTGCCCGCCGTCTAATGGGCTTAAATCTTTACGCGCGATATTACCCAGGTTTTTTATCTACACTTCCATGATCAGGAACAAAGCTTTTGTTCAGTGGTGCCTTCTTCGTGATAATTCCAGTGATGGAAAGCTATCTACCTTTAAAAGTCGTGCGATTCATAAATTCACACAAGATTGTGGACCTAAACGAACAAGCCCCATCAGAACGGAGTGACTAATGACTCAAGAACAAAGTGCTAACCGATAACTCGGCAGTTCTATCCATTAACTTGGATGACCTTTGGCGATCCCGACATGTCTATCATCGGCTGTGCCGAGTACTCGTAGCGTAGTGGATCATCGGCCCTCCCGAATCCCCGCACCGTTTCCCGAGGTTCCTTTCGATCCCCTCTTATACGAAAGAACAGGGCCGCATTCGCTTTGATCTGGGCCATAAACTCTTCCCTGTGAAGACCAAGTCTCCGAAAGCATTTTCCTGCCAAATTTCACGTAGTTAATATTGCAAAATGCCTTACAAACTTCAAGGCCGGAATGTGCTTATTGTTGGTGGTGCAAGGTTTGTGTCCTGAGTTATCTCTCTTCTCTCGTCAGTTCACTTTGATCATGACCTGATATTTGAGCAGGGGTCTTGGTGTCTCCATTGCCGAAAAGTTTGCTGCGGAAGGTTGCAATATCGCAATCAACTATCTCTCGAGTGAACAGGCAGCCAATGACCTGGCTCTGAGGCTGCAGAGTGAATATAGCGTCAAAACGGTTACAATCCAAGGAGTACGTTGTCCGATACGAGTTTCACTGGGGTTGGCTAATTGTGTCACAATTTAGGATGCAGGAATCCAGGCGGATTGCGTCAGGCTGATTCGGACGGCAATCGAGAAGCTAAGTGGACTGGACGTCATCATCTCCAATGCCGTGAGATCCTTTCCCCTCTTTCTTGACTTGGTCTTCACTAACGGCTGAAGGGCTGGACACGGTTTTCCAATTTCGGGGACCTGTATGCTTTGGATGAAGATGAATGGGACAAGGTGAGATAATCCCCAAACTACATCAAACCCCGATTCTAATATGTCTTTTTAATCTCGAAGTGCTGGGCAACCAACGTAAAAAGCAATCTGTTCTTGTTCAGAGAAGCGCTTCCGACATTCAACGCCAATTCAGAAGGCGGCGTGTTCATTACAACTTCATCTATTGCTGTGCGATCCTAAAGATACCCCTTCAATGGAAGATGGCCTTTTTGTTGACCGAATTTCCAGGGCATAACCCCGGCTGGGAGCAGCATGGCGTACTCCGTTACCAAGTCTGCTGGTGAGTAATGTACCACTGTTGTTACTGGAGGTCTACTAACATAAATTCATAGGCTTGCATCTTCTGAAGTGCCTTAAGGCATCTCAAGGACGAAAGGTCCGCATCAACTCGGTACTACCGGGGTTGCTTTTAACCGAGTGGGTAGGTTAACGGATCTGGCTTCGAAAATATTGGACAGTCGAATGTTACTGACATATTTTGAAGGGCCTGCAATACTCTGCCGAGCAAATTCAGGCTTGGACTGACAAGTCGGCTCTTAAGCACGAGGTGAGCATGAGTCTCTAGGATTGAGCTTGAGCTTTCGTTGCTCAACACGATTATTTAGGTCTACCTCGACGATTGTGCCGACATGTACGTGGCAATTGCCAAGAACACGTCGATGACTGGTCAGGAAATAACTTTGGGTAAGAGCCTCACACCGTCCCCGGGTGATAACTTTCGGCCTTCCTGACACTCTCAGACTCTGGATACGTGACAAAGTAACACAAGGGAGTGCGTCGATGGATATGGCTGTCGATGATTGATACGTCTTTCTATGGTTTTTGGAAGCATTTAGGTCCTCGACGATATCAAAGAAGATAGATCTCATATATTCATCATTCAAATCCGACATCAAATTTCACTCACTCCAGATGGATATAGATGCGTTTCCGTTCATCTAGCCCAGAAGTAAAGCCTATTGATATATCTCACATGTACTCCCACTGCCACGGTTCCTGAGTTATTGCAGTAGAAACCTCCATCTCGAAAATGTAGTTGGGGTCCACCTCTATCGGCTTTACTTTGTTCATACCCTCAATATCGAAGACTGTATCCTCTGGAAAGTATAGCCTAGTAAAAGCGAATATTAGCTGGGTTTCCTGATTCCTGTCCGAGATTTATGGATAGTGATATAATTGTGGAGGCTCAGGGAATACACACGTTATCAAGTCTTTGACGGGAGGCCCTGACGTCTGGAACTTCCAATTCATTTCTCTGTTGGACATTTGTTTTTTGAGCTCGGGCAGTCCATATCTGCCGTAGAGGTGATGCAGGCTATCAAAACACATTAGTATTTACATAGTTATATGCAAAGGGAAGATAAAAGTACGCGGGCCTTATTCTATGCCACGCCGAGCAGTGCTCGTAGTAGAAGTAATTCTTGTAGATCGCGAGGAATCTCTTGTTAGATAGTTAGCTTGAAAAGTCGTAGAAGGTAGATTCATATTTATAGGTGAACTGACCAGTTCTAATCTGTTTTTCGGCATATCGAGGGGGCTTTGATTGTTTGGTTTGGGTTAGATTTAATGTGAGATATCGGGTGTTTCTGTTGTCAAAATCCTTAGAGATTGACAGGATGAGTAGAGTTATTTATATTAGTAGGTGGGTAACCGTCGGCTCACGCTAACGTACACATCTATAGTCACTATATGTATGCGCTGTATTCTATCACCTCAGAGGCGTTGTATAACATAAAAGACATGCAGATATTATCCCGCCAGTTTGACGATGGAAGTTATATCCTGAATAGAGTGGAGCTCATGAGGGAAGATCGGCATTTTAGTGATAGCCACGTCATGATTAATGGATCAGACTATTCAGCTGAGATTCAGCTACGGAGTTAATAAGGTTTCAGAAATCATGCAGTGTAACCAATTAGGTCATACTACTCTATTATAGTTTAGATCTATTCAGCGAAGGAAGTCCGAGGTTCAGCTGAGGAGTTAATAAGATTCAAAAGTCATGCAGTGTAACCAATTAGGTCAGACCGCTCTCTTGTGGTTTAGATCTATTTAGTGAACGAGGGCCGAGCATTATTAGAACGACCCACAGGAAGTGAAAGCCAATATGTAGTGCGAGAGGGAAATCTCTGTAGAGGTATCACATTATGATCCCCACCTAGGAACGGGAGTTCCTCGCCAAGCTTAATAGAATTCATATTCAGCACACGGAAAGGTTATGGTGCTTCGCAAAAGACGAGCTTCACATTTTATTTTGATTTTAATTTTTTGGGGAGGTTCAACAGTCGAACAATCAGCTAACCGGTGGAAGTTGAGGGGATCAACTCACTACCGGGCGGCGTTCAAATAGCCACCGCATTGTCTTGTGATACCTAAACTGGGTTGGTCTCATTCACTTTTCAAAATAAGGGGTCGTTATAGCCCTTTGTAGCAAAATGAGAACGAAAAATTAACCGTAGGTCTATTTCTTTCAACGCGGTAGCGCCTCGTTGAACTGCCTAACAGTTTTAAACAATGGTAAAACCAAACTGCCGCACCCATTCGGCGACCGCAATCTTTAGTCATTGCTCACGCAATGTAGATGTGCCTTTTACGTGGTTGAATCACTCTTATTCAACACTATACTCCGAAGTGTACATATGGCATTCTGCAAACGGTGCAAACAAATGAAGCTAAAATGATGCTGACAATTTTCCGATCCACGGGAAGCCCAGGGCCTTCTACGTCATCAGTCCTATCGAACGCGGGGGGTTCTAAGCGACCGCATCCTAAAATCACCCAGTACCAGGACATATAGCCACGGAAATATGATGCGGTGCCGATATAGACTTCAAGTTGGGATGCCAAACGTCATTTAATCGCCACCATATATGTGCCGATAGGAGGGGGTTGATATCGGGCACCTACTTCATGTGGGAATAATCTGGATCCATATGAAATTGGAAGACTTTCGCTGCACCTTCGTACATCGCAGAGTCCAATTTTCTCTCACCTCTTGAGACATTCTTCATGAAGGAATCCCTGCGATATGATCAGCGCCCTTCCGGAACGACCGAGGCCTGGATTCTCGGCAGCGGAACTGCGTCCCTGGCATCTGCGGTTTATTTGATAAAGCACGCTAAGCTACGCCCATCAAACGTACACGTTCTTGACGAGCACGAGTCCTTGGAGCAATCAATACATCGCGAAGGAAGCAGTTTAACGGGATACGACCAATTCGCAGGATGTATCCCGGTTCCTGTTGGCCCATGTTTGCAAGAGCTTCTCTCTATGATTCCATCTTCGACGTCGGAAGGGCGATCTTTTCTGGATGATATACATGAAAAGGCACGAAAACGACTCGCCCTGAACAGCAAAGAAGGCACTTGCTTCGTCACTCAAAGAGACGGGTGTTTCAAGCACATGCCTACCAAAAGGCTAAAATTGGGCTTGAGGAACAGATTAAGCTTAATGCGGCTCTTGATCAAGAAAGAAAAAAGTTTACAAGGAAAGCAAGTTCATGAATTCTTTAATGACAAGTTTTTCGAGAGTAGTTTCTGGGAGATCTGGTCAATACAGTGAGCATTTACCTGGCCCGTTCCGAGGAATGTCCGATTAAATTGAAATATTCCAGATTTGGGTTTGAGCCCTGGCACAGTGCCACGGAGTTCATACGCTCCATCAGGCAGTACCTATCTGACTTCAAGAGTCTAAGTATACTGACCTGCATGGATATCACCGGCTACTACCAATACGAATCAATACATCTACCAATCTACTTCTTTCTTCAGAGCCTGGGCATCGATTACCAGTTCGGCACCAAAGTGACGGATATAGAAACATCGGTGACTCAAAACCAACGAGCCATTACTTGCATATCCGTTGAACAAGGTGGAATGGAGATGAAAAACACCTTGGGTCCATATGACATCGTTATTGCTGCATTAGGATCTACCGTCTCAGGATCAGCTATCGGATCGAATAATCTCCCACCGGCTTGGAGTTCAGTACAACCAGGCGACCACCTCGACGAAAATTGGTCGGTGTGGCTGCAAGTTGGAAACAATTATCCCGATCTAGGTAATCCGTACACATTCTGTACACGCAAGTCGGAGTCTTTGTTGGAATCCTTTACGATCACAACCGAAAATATAGAATTTTTCGACTATCTCAACGACTTTTCGCAATGCAAGTCTGAAGCGGGTGCAATAATTCTGATCAAGGAAAGTAGCTGGGGACTGAATCTCTGTACTCCTGCCCAGCCAGTATTCTCTCATCAACCGTCAAATGTCCGCGTCCTCTGGGGCTTTGGGCGCTTTCCTGATACCAAAGGAGACCATGTCAAAAAGCCAATGCTTTACTGCTCCGGAGCACAGATCATGGCCGAGATCTTGTATCATCTGGAGCTTCCTGACGGTATGGCTACGGAAGTTCTACGGCATTCTATCACCATTCCACGAGCGATGCCGCGGATGAGCTCAATTTTGCTGACCAGAGATTTGGATGATCGCCCGCATGTCATTCCGCACACAATTTCTAATTTTGGTCTTGTTGGATCTTTTGTGGAGATCCCGGAGCGCACTTGCGTGGACACAAGCTACGGCGTGGCTGCCGCACGAATAGCTGTATCGCGTCTCATGGACGTTCAATGGCCCAAAGAACTTCCTGGGGTCCCGTCAATCTCCAGGCTTTTGACTACTTTACTATGGAGGTGATTCCGTTTTACAGTCATCATTCCTTTGGTACCGTGACATTCGAGTTTCGTTTTCAAATTAACACGAAGGATTATTTCAGAGTTTGATGCACGGCTATGGTGTAATAGCGCCTGGTCTTTGCCCTTTTTAACAGTACGCAATTCACCCTGTGGCTGTTACGAAGGGCCGATGAACCGATCAGGACAAACGGAGTCGCAAGCGTGGGGCCCCATAGCTTGAGATCTGCAGTCGAATCATCCAACATGAGAAAGCCAACAATAGAGGTATCTTAATACACGCTAAGTAATTAACCTGAATTGAAGGCTAATAGGCCAACATGCCCACGCTGAAGTTTCCCCTTCGGCCTCTCTTCTGCCTCTCCTTTTCTATCAAAGCAGAAAGCGTCAACACCACCATTATCTCCCATGAACCACTAAGATTATTTTGAAATTTCAAAATGCCTTCCTTTCCCGCTCCGTCGTAAATGGCGTATACTTCAAGGTTATCAGCATCACATAGTTCCAAGTCCAAAGCGTCCGCGTCATTCAACACAGGTGCACTCTGTGTTGCTCTCCTCCAGAGAAATCGCTGCTCTGTTTTCTGTGAAATCCCGTCATTCCGATGAAGGCCACCCATAGACCAATAGTAGCCACGATCTTGTACCGATAGCATTTTTAATGGTTGCTCATCTATTAGGCGAATTTGTATTTGCGACGTGCGGAATTTGTTAAAGCGACAGCTAGCAATTGCCTGATCGTTTTTCTCGGCTCCTGTGTGCGGTTCGATTTCTGTTTGTCGCTGAATAGACCTGAGATGTATATCGAGTAAAGAGCATTCTGGTCGTCTTGTTTTGATAGAACTTTCATGTCGATTCGCATAGGTCCCGTACGCTTGAAAACGAGGTCCTTTGGCCGATGAGCTACTTTTTCGATTGTCGCATCGCCGCTCGTATAAGCATCGATATTGTGGTGTTGGGGCATCGTTAAGAAAATATAAAGCGTTTGGCTCAAGCCGCTTGGAACTGAGAGTATGGAGACTGTATAAATTTGACTCTAGGATATATGAAAACAGCCGCATATATAGTAGCCTTTTAAATGTTCCGTTCGAGCCTTGCGTGAAAGCTTGCGGCTGCTAAACGACATGTGGAGGATCCGCGCCACAGGAGGCTTAGTTAGGCTTTCCCGTGCACTGCCCCATAGCATCATTTTGCCAAGGGAGCCAAGCGCCTAATTTTAGAACGAGGGCAATGCTGCCTCGGAAGAAGAGAAAAACATATTTTCGAACAAGGTATTCCTTCATTAGCGGTTCTGGGGGAAGGTTCGGGCTGCTTTCCGATGCTAGGATCTAGTACAAAATACACAACTTCACGCTTCGCCATTCTTCTTCGAATAATTATGTGCCCTCAGAATACGTCGAGAATGAGACCGTTTAATTACAATATACCACTAACGGTTGCCATGCATCGTATAGAGTGCCAAGGAAAGACAGAATTCTCGACATATAGGAAACACTCGAGCACAGTTCAAAACTCACAATGCTTTGGCTTAGACTTTATCTCGTCTAAGAAAGTACGTATCGAGAGCAAGTTTGGGTTGAATTAGTTGCGACAGTTCTGTTTCCAGCTTTTGTTCGGCCACCCGCCATTTCCTAGATCTCTACCCACGGTCAACTCAAAACAGCTCGGTCCCTCCACATTCGTCCACCTTCCCCAGCCGCCCCAATAACCGGACCGGTGACAGGAATCGAAACCTCTGTCACCACCTGAGAAGCCCGAACCGGCTTCATGAAAGAAACTCCGAAGCCACTTTCCAGTATCCTTGTGCGGACACAGAAAAGATGTCTTCGTACCGGCAAGCAATCCTTGGGAGCGGTTTACCCCTTTTATCTCGAATTTATACCGACTATTTACCCGCAAGCTGCTGGTTTTCTCGTCAACCCAAAGTAATGTTTCGATTTCAACATTTGCGGATGGATGATCGGCAAAAGTGCATTTGTGCGAGAGGCCACGGGGTAGGTTATCGAGGTTCGACCGGTATCGAATACTAGCATATGATGGTACATGCGCATGATACGCAGCTGTGCCAGCTGATTTGCATGCTTCGATTAGGTGTAGCTTCTCGTGAAATGCGATACTGAGACAGGGACAGATATCAACATCACCAGCGTATGGTAGATAGCACTTCTGAGCACTGGGTAGGTGAGTACCGAGTCGGTGACACTGAGTCCAGAACGAGTTTCGGTGAAGTTTCCAGGTAGATTGTAGAGCCCGCCACGTAGAGTGTGGGTGCAGACTCCAACACTGACTGCAAAATTTCCAACGGTCATTCTCCAGTCGGAGAAGTAACTGTACTCGAGGCCGTTCCTTGGCGTTAGAGCATAGAATCGGCCGTCGTGTGGGCAGCAGGAGCTAAGAAATCTTGATGAACGAGTGGAAACAAGCGAAAGTATATTTTCAGCTCAGCGAGAAGCAAATTTGGTCTAGTGAAGGGAGAAACGTTATGAGTAACCCTACTATTTCGGATGGGATCATCTGTAAAATGTTGACTGTCGGCTGATGCCGTGGAAGGGTAGTTTGTCTCATAGTGTGGGTGGAATCGCAGCGTATTGATTTATATCGAGTATTCCAAGGGATGTGCACGTGCAGAGAGACAGTGAGATCGCATATGGTAGAATTAATTATTGAGAAAGCCATTTCTGTAGACTTCTTTGACACGTATTAGCGTCATCGTTTGGCCCACCCGAGTCTAGTCCTGAAGGGCCGACGCTATATTCTGACACGACTTCCAAGGTTAACTAAATTAGTAACTTTATTATTTAGCAAGGCCGCCTTCTGATGGGGGATGGGTTTACAAAGAGGCCTAGGGCACGCGACCCTCAAATGGAGCCCTAACAGACTGCTAGTTCGTGGAGGGCATGAGATGGTTGACGGGGCAACGGGCGGGTCTGGTGCTGGCGCCAAAGCAAAACCGTCGGACCGTCGGCATCGTGACATTTGCCCTCATCAAAACACCTGGATTTGCGACCAGTCGTTGCATTTTGCGCTTTTGCAATTGGCACTTTTTCGGTTAGACTTTTCGCCACTTGTATCTCAAATATAGCGTCAAATCCCCCCATAGCCCTACACCGGTCGCCAGTCGCCAGATTCCATCGGGTATTTTGACACATTCCTCACGCGTCAACAACAATGGACACCGATCCTGCTCGGTCGCAGGCCCAGCCATGGTGGGTGGAATTCTCTTTCTATTTCTCTGATCTTTGAGCCCTTCATATTGTTCCCTGAAGAAGAAACAATTGTATCCCTTCCGTGGTCCAGGGGCTGTTTCTCTCCTTGATTCCCCGCGTGGCCGGCTGTATACACAACTTCATGGAGCCGCAAAAATCCTGAATCCGTCAACTTCACCTCGCTAACAGTGAGTGCTTTTGCACGTCCTTTGTTACAGTGGCCTCAACGATCCCGAGCAAGAAAATACCTTCAGGTTTACTCCTATCAAAGCTATAAAAGCATTGCCCCGTCTGTGGGAACGCAAACCAGCGACTCCGTTCCAGGGTGGAATCAAATCGAAGAAACTGTGGAAACGTTTCCACGCGTCTTTCTCCAGTATGCAGTCGCTTCAGAAATCAAGCGCGTTGGAACAAAACGCATTCCAGGCCGCGATCAACTCATCCGCCACCAACCCATCTATCTCCATCAACGCATCCAAGGATACAACATACTCGCGCGGCGTCAAGCGCCTTCGCGTCGGCTCCGAACCCCCCGACGACCGGGAAAAAGCTCGTTTCCAGCAACCTGGACGTTCTTTTCTTGAGACCAAGTGGGAGTCGGAGATGCGGAAGCGACGTGAGTTTGGTCTCATGACAATACCGGGCTGTGTTTATCGCTAACCGCGGGTTGCAGGGAAATTGCCCGACACACCTTTTAATATTTTCGACGAAAATTCGCAACATAAACCGACCGTAGCTTCGCGCCAGCTTGATGGACCCGCCCATGACAGCGCCGAATACGATATAAACAATGGTCTTGGCGACGTCGAGGGCGATCTGGCAATGACCGCATCACCCACCCCGCTCAGCCATCTCCGAAGCCCTCCTAAGACGACAATCTTCCAGGATGCCATGCAGCCAGAGAATTTTGACTCGTCGACGTCCGAAGCCAACCCCATCGAGAGCCAGGAGTCTCAAACGACAGACCAAGAACAGTATACAATTATCAACAGTGCGGAGGATGACAACCAGAACATAGCGCCAACGCCTACAAAGGTCGTGCGAGACCTGACTCAAAAGCAAGAGGGAACTCTGGTGCGATCAGCGCTCCGCAGCTCATTAGATGGAGAAGATGCCGAGCTGCTGAATGATTTCCTGTCAAAGGCCAAGGCCAAACGTGCGGCTAAGGCGGCCAAAATGGATTCCCAGGGTGGTGCTACCGAGGCCTCATCAAGTCCCGAGGAGTCCCCCGAGGAAGCCCTTACGCCACGATCGCGGCGAGTTTTGGAAGATTTGGACGCGAATTCGCCCTCTCCAATCAAGGCTCATGCCTCGCCAACCAAGGGCGATGCCACGCTCGGTGGCGATGCTCAGCAAGATGCAGTCAGCGAGAATATTCAGGATGATGAGCCGGCCCCGGCAAGCCCTGCATGCCGACGAAGCACTCGCGTCAAAGCTCCCACGGCCAATACATCGGCTGTGCGCAATACCATTGCACTCCGCCGGGCCAAAGGCACCGAGTTTGTTTTCCTGCAACGAACCGAGGCCCAACAGCTGGCCTTGACTACCAAGAAAAATACTCGCAGCAATAGAGGTGACTCGGTCATGCCTAAGTATGCTCTCCAGGCTATGGTTGAGCAGGAGGATGAAGAGTTTGCGACAGTGCAAGAGGGGTCAGACCGCAAGGGTTCCAGCAGCCGTCGACGGGCCCCGAAGAACGTCTCTTGGAATGACGAGCGCCTCGTGGAATTCGAAGATGACAATTACACCCCAGAGCTGGAGGACGACGATAGTGGCAGCAGCAAAAGTGACGTCTGCGGTACCTCCGTCCGATCTGCAGTCAAACCTTCAGAGAGAAAAGCATCAACCAGTGGTCGCAGCAATCGTGGACATGTGCAGAAGATAAGCCATGAGGCTGTCAGCGAGCCCGAGAGCGGCTCGACCACCCCTGCTGCACCAGCTGCAATCCCTCGTTCTCGACGGGTGCGGCGTCTGGGCGACTCGACCGGGGTCTCTGGCACCCCCGTGAAGACGGGTAGTGGCCGCATCAGCAAGCCTCCCTGCGCCACGGTCCCCGCCGATGGGCCCTCAACTCCCCCCAAGGCTCGTCGCAAGCTGGTTCCCAAGTCTCCCAGCTCATCTTTGCTCCCAGCTCCATCCTCCAAGGCTGGTGCTGGCACCGAACAGTCTTTTGTCAGCGGTATTCCTACGCGCAAAAACAACACTTCCAGCGAGGGATCGAAGCGGAAGAGCATGCTCCAGTCTAGCGCAGGATGCACCCCCATGCCGCGCCGGGTTCGAGCGAGGAATTGATGTATAGAAATGCCCTCGGGACCGGTGTTGGTTGTGGCTTTTGTACAACTGAGCATTTGATGCCTCGTTCCCCATACACATTGGAGTTTTGTTTTGTTTTTGTTTTTCAAGATACCACTGTCGTTTGTTTTGCTTTAGCTTTGTTACTGGTTCTTTTCAAATGGATTGGAAATTATTCTCGTGGCTTGATGATCAACGTCGTAGCCGCAGTCTAGACCCCCATGGCTTAGACTTGTTCATGCGCGGTGACGTCTGTGCCGCTCCTAATGCACGTCGGTTTGGATGGTTTCCTATCTGATCAACTGGGGCTGAGCATTGTTCTGCTCGTGCTAGACTTGTCCTCCTCTCGGCGGGGTGTTGGCAAGGCCATTCCCCAGGTTGTCCGGTATGGTCTCCGATATGTATGGGGTTAGTAGTGCAGGTGGAGCAGCTCACTCGCATGACTATGCAGTCTACAACGTCTCGCAGGTCTTGAATGGTTAGAGTATATGGTGGCACTGGTCCTGAAGTTCAGATCGACGTTAGAATTTACTGAGCACCCAGGCAAAGACAGCACGGCATCTCTACCTACTTTGATCTACCCTTCATCCGTGCCTAGGTCCTTGCACGCACACCTCGGCTTGGTCACCGGTGTATTCCCGACATCAAGGCAACTCGGTGTGAAATCTAGGGCCGCGGTTAAGGCTGAGCCCGAGAATACGAAGCGAAAGTGCAGCAACACAGACCCCAACCCTTAGGGGCCTTAAAATCCTGTAATCCCGTCACAATCAGGCCACGCTTCAAAGCAGAGTTGCCAATCAGACGGGGCAACACCTCGTCTAGGTTCAGTAGGAGTGGGTATCCAAACACTAGCACTAGTCTCTGGTAACTAGTACCTCATTGAACAGTCAACAAACTCTCACACGCCAGTACCGAGTACGGACACAAGACAAAACATAAACGTCAAAGCGCATCCACAATCTCGGCCCGCACGCACCAAACCACATCCGGCCACTCGGTGTTGTAAACCTAACGGCGCACTCCGGCTTCACCCGGGAAACTTCCAATTGCGAATGCTTGAGCGTGCAGCGCTAAGACCGGGATGGCTGCCGTAGCGCAGGGCAGACTCCGAGCCACACGCGGGATGACATTGTGCATACGCCGGAGCACTCTGCTCCTGTCTCCATTGACGGTGCTCCATGTTTCCCGTACTAGGCAATGGTCCGTGAGTGTCAGGGTGCAACCTATATGCTCTACGCGGCCAGGCACGGCCAGGCACTGTGGCCAGGCACGGTGCAACGTTGCGGAAATCATCGTTTCGGGAAATAGGGAATTCTTTGGCTTGGGGAGGCGGGAGGCGGACCCCGCTATTGGTGGTGTTTATTTCTAGGGTTGCTTTGACTTCCGGATCCTTGGGCATTGGAATTTTGAAAATACGAGGGCCGTACATTCAATACCAGGCCGTTGCAATTTCGGACATGCAACTTGGTCTCTCCGAGTCTCATTTATGGGACGGAATGGTGTGGAAGTGAGCGTGGATCCCGGCGGGGACGTGGCTGCCGATGAGTCGGATGGGCGTGTTTTACATCTTTCGGAAATGGTCTACGGGAAGAAGAAATTGTTTATTCGATTGACCACTCTCGCAGCCAAGGATATAATTCATTCCTCGTATTCCTCAAATGGTACTAGGTATCATCGCTTTTGATAATTTTAAGCAGAAAGGTTCTTGGCGCTCTCCTCGGGCCAGACATCGTAGCCGAAGGTGTCCTTCATGTTGACGAAACGGAAGTGGCGGCCCTCGGCCACCTTGTTCACGGCCTCGAAGTCGGCATCGGACAGCTCGATGCTCTTGAAGTTGGACTCGATGCGCTTGGGGTTGGAGGACTTGGGCAACACGACGTAGCCGCGACGCAGACCCCAGGCAATCAGAACCTGGGCGAGGGTGTTGCCGCCCTTCTCGGCGATCTCGTTCAGGGTCTTGTTATCGGCGACACGCTCACCGGTGGTGGGGACCTGGTTCTGCGAGCCCAGCGGCGAGTAGGCCTCGGGCATGATGTTCTTGGAGAAGCAGTAGTTGACCAACTCGGTGTTGGGCAGGAAGGGGTGGATCTCGATCTGGTTGACGTGAGGCTGCACCTTGGCGAACTTGGTCATGTCCTCCAGCTGAGGGATGGTCCAGTTGGACACGCCGATGGACTTGGCCTTGCCGTCGGCGTACAGCTTCTCCATCGCACGCCATGTGGGCTCTTGGTTCTCGGTCAGGTCCTTAAGGATGACGTACTGCAGAATTGGTTAGCTTTTTGATTTGGGCGAACGATATTTCCCACCACGTACCTTGCCATCGGGGCCAATCTTGGGCTTCTCCTGGCCGTCCTTCTCGGCAGCAATGGGCCAGTGGACCAGGAAGAGGTCGACGTAGTCCAGCTTCAGGCGCTTGAGGGAGTCATCGATGGACCACAGAACGTCGTCATAGCGGTGCAGGTGGTTCCACACCTTGGTGCAGACGAAGATATCCTCGCGCTTCACGGAGGGGTTCTCCTTCAGGAAGTCACGGATACCATCACCGACCTCATCCTCGTTAAGATAGTACCAGGCACAGTCGAGGTGACGGTAGCCGGTCTTCAGGGCGCACATGACGGCATTGTAGGTCTCGCCCTTGGCGCCCTCGCTGGCGAAGGTGCCGAAGCCGACGGCGGGGATCTTGACCCCGTTGCTCAAAGTGAAAGTCTTTCCGTTGGACATTATGATGGAACTGAATAGATTCAGAAGTATGTAGAGAGGAAGAAAAGGAGATGAAAAAGAAGAAGCAGAAGTGGGGGTCGACGAGCTCTTGAAGCGATGACGCTGTTGATGGGGTGGGCGGTGGGGTTTTGGAGGGGTAAAAGGTGCAGCTTGATTTTCCTCTCCTATACACTTTCTACGCCGTCAACCACCTCATACCGTGCTGTGGCCATCATGATCCCCGCGCCGATCCTCTCAAGTACATCTGCCTTGACCATTGGGTCCTCGGGTCTTCTCTCTGCAAGCATTGGCGTGGCTAAGAACAACCCCATGTCCCAAAGTTTCAGCGTGTAATTTTCAAATGCCGCAATGACATCATGGCACCCGAAACAGCTCTGGCGTTTGGCCCGCCCGATCGTCATCGGCTCCATCGATCTCATGCCGTTCCACGGGCGAACAGGCCTCTTCGCCAATGATGAGGCCGCTCCGGGCGAGGGGCCCTTTTCCGGCCCGCTCGGTGTCGTGCGCTGCTTCAGGTCGGCCCACGACTGCCCGTATCTGCCCAATCACCGACCATTGATTGAGTCTGCACCGGAGAGGAGAACTCCATGTATTGTGTACGCGAAGTTACGTGTCGAGGGCTTGCCTCGACGCAGGTACCCTATACCCCTCCTCATACCCTTGTGGCGTAGCGCTCCCGCTCCTCCGACCGCAGTATCAGAGATCCTCTTGCCCCAATTCCAATGACGAGAATTCTTTGGAATAGCGCCTTGGTGCCTACCACTGAGTGGAGCCTTCCCCCCTCTCCCCATGCATACGTTGACCAGATGTTACTTTCTTGATTTGCCCAATTGAGACCGGTTTTGTGCTGCGGCCATTATATATACTCCACTTCCGTCTCCGTTCCTGTCTGTCTCCTATTTATTGATTGATTCTTCCCCTCTTATTTTTCTCCATACCCCCACTGTTTCTCGTCCCCACTGGCTCCTGGTATACATCGCCTGTGATCTTCCCTCCCTCGACGCAAACCTCTACTACTTTCCCCGACAATCTTCGCAACTCACTTCGTCTCTTCTTTTCGCACGATGTCGCGCTTCGACGATGCTACTCCTCCGGAGGCCACTCGCCCGGGTATGTCTCGCACTAGCAGTGCTGCTCCTCAGCGGCCTACTCGCCCGGGGATGTCTCGGACTGCCAGTGGTATGCTCATCCCGGGTGATGCTGGAAAGGTCGTTGAAGTCCCCGTCAGCGGCAGCTCTATCAGTGATGCTGCTGCACTTATGCACAACCTGAGTCTGTCGCCCTCCACGAAGGAGCGCCGTAGTTCGCGCAACTCCTTTGGTACATCGCTCCCTATCCCGCGCTCGCCACGCCAGTCTCGCCTGGGACGTCCCGCTTTGTCTCAGGACATTCTAGCCTCGCAGGTGCAGGATATGTCCAAGGAAAAGGTCGAAGCCGCTAAGAACATGGCTTTCGCTTTCGACATCGACGGTGTCCTGGCACACGGTACCGAGCCTATCGAGGAGGCCAAACAGGCCTTGAGGATGCTCAATGGAGACAATGAGCTGGGAATCAAGATTCCCTACATTCTTCTTACCAACGGTGGTGGTAAGACCGAGGAGGCACGCTGTAAGCAGCTGTCGGAGATGCTGGAGGCCCCCATCTCCACTCAGCAATTCATTCAGTCGCACACTCCTATGCAAGCCCTGTCAGAATACTACGAGACTGTTCTCGTCTGCGGTGGCGAGGGTTATAAGGTTCGCGAAGTTGCTGAGACCTACGGCTTCAAGCATGTCGCGCATCCAAAGGATATCATGGCGTGGGACCCCACTATTTCCCCGTGGGGCACTTTCTCAGAGGAGGACCGTGCCGATGCTAAGCCCCGCGACTTCTCTAAGATGAAATTCGATGCTATCCTGGTTTTCGCCGACTCCCGTGACTACGCCACTGATTTCCAAATCATTATTGATCTGCTCCTCTCCGATAACGGCAAGCTCCTGACCCGTTCGGATGATCCTGAGAATAATAGCATCCCTATCTATTTCTCTCAGGGTGACTTTGTCTTCGCAACCGCCCACAAGGGCCCTGCCCGTCTCACTCAAGGTGCCTTCCGTATTGCCATTGAGGCTCAGTACAAGGCCGCTACCGGTGTCGAGCTCGAGCGTATCGTGTACGGCAAGCCTGAACGCGCTACTTACACATATGCCGACGAAGTGCTCAAAAACTGGATGGAGGAGATCCACAACGAGAACCGTCTGCCAAAGAACATCTACATGATCGGTGACAACCCTCAATCCGACATCGTCGGCGGCAACATGTACGGCTGGAATACCTGCCTTGTCCGCACCGGTGTCTTCCGGGGCAAGGAGGGTGAGAACGATGCCAACAACCCTGCCAATTTCGGTGTCTACGACCACGTCATGGACGCCGTCAAGGCTGCCATCCGCAAAGAGCTCGGCCAGGACTTCAAGTTCAAGTGGAACCCCAAAGTCAACCCTGTCCTCGGCGCCGAGGATTCTTCTGCCGTTGAGTAAACATCAACTAAAATCACGAATTATGAGCCTCCGCTCTGTCACGCTTGGAAATGTTTCTGGCGTTTCTGCATTTCTCGTTCCACTGCTAGACTTTCTGTCTCACGCTGCTTTGCATGTTCCCCATGGTTTTCCTGGTTGAATAATGGGGTACTCCGGGCTTCGGGACGTTTTGATTTCCGCCCGTTCTCGGTTTCTATTCTTTTCTGAAGACAGATTTTGATTAATCGTGGCTTTTTTAAATTTCTTTTTTCCAGCTAGACTGGGTTCTTCTGTTCTGGCCGGATGTGCCTTTGCTGCGAACATGTGTCCGCAGTTTCTTTTCCTTCTTGAATGTTGATCTTATCTATACCAATTCAAACTTTGATCAAGTCTTCTCACATCCTGTAGGATGGTACTACGAGTCGGACTGCTGCCTCGGGGTATCGAAGCGTCTTTGACAACACCAAGGCATTGCTCGTTTGCTAATTGATCTAATCTTTTAGAATCAAGGTCTACAGGGTTGCCCAATTGACAGCCCAAGCCAGGAATATGAACTTCAGAAAATAAAAAAGTCAACACCTGATCCGTGAAACCTATTTAATGGAAGGTGTTTTGCGAATTTATCGCCAACGCCGTGAACTCGGAATCTAGAACAAATGAACGTCTCGGCAAAACGTGGCACTGGTTTTGAAAAATAATAAAATTAAAAATTAAAGAATCCTTGCCAAATTCAATTCAACGCTCAGACACATCCGCACTAGAAAGTGTCACGAATCCCCCATGATGGAGCGGCACAGCAGGGATCCCCTGTCAATCAGGATCAAACTCGTGACCTCGCTTAGCACAGCACATGGGATAAGAAGCCTCGCAGATCGTCGCTTCCGACAACCAGCGCTTAGTCTGAATACATCTCGCACCCCCAGTGCTATTGCATGACCATCATCAGAGCTCTTCGTTGTATTCCAACCAAACCACGCAGGACACGGAGGGGGCGCTAACAGAGAACCCCCGGAAATGCAGGGAGGTTCACGAGAGCGGCAAAAGTCCGGCCCTACCCTTGGCCGCGGGTAGCCGCGGATAAGAATTTCTAGAGCGTGATGTTTTTTGACCTGTCGGGTATTTTAGTGTTTGATGCCTGCATCCAGCCACATGGCACCGGTTCCTGCACGATTCCCGGCACCGGACCCCGGTTTGCCTTGGCAAAGTGGCAAGATGAGAAACCCTGCAGATGCATGGGGCCTGGGGTCGTTATGTAGGAGTTTGGATAGATAATGATGGGGTCGATCTTGAGGTTATCATGATCGTACTTTTGTTCAATGGGGCTTGCAGCTAGTTTGGATGATCGACGAATTTCAAGATCGCTCGGTGCTGGTCCTGTGGGGGGAACGAGACTACGTGGCTTGAACAATCCCGTGAGTACCCGGTGTGGAGTTTTGGAACTCTCGAATATCCGCGAGAGAAAGATATGAATGAGGGCTTACTACCGTGTTCGTGATCTCCATACAAATCCACGGTGGAGTCAGGAATGGAATAAACATTTGAAAGGGGCAAGCGTGTTCTTAGAAAGTGGAGCGCCTTAAACCTATTCAGGGACTAGCTGCACGTCATTATATGGATCCATATCCGAACCGAAACCAGGATATTGCTATTCAGGACCTAATATTCTTTTCTTTTGCCTTTCTCTCTTTGCTAAGCTCTTTTGAGATTGGTTCTTTTCTTTTCTGTGCCGGGGCACTCGTGGGAGAGACTCGTGAACACATTTCCTTCTACACCTGAGCGAGTCTTGGTGGAGGGGTCACTTGAGAGCATGCATGATCGGCCTCGGAGTACATAGCAACGTTTTCTAATTGTAAGAGTGGTTGCCATTAGAGAAACGAGGGTGGCTTTACCTCCAGCTTACGAAATGAAAGGGTCCATGTATCAAGCATGAAGACTTCTCAATTAGCTTTAGGGGAGTGGGCAATCTGATAGACTGCGAATATCAACTCTCGCGACTC
Organism: Penicillium sp. S103-07; assembly: GCA_037042055.1. Taxonomy (NCBI): domain Eukaryota; kingdom Fungi; phylum Ascomycota; class Eurotiomycetes; order Eurotiales; family Aspergillaceae; genus Penicillium; species Penicillium sp. S103-07. Next base: position 476,258 of record JAXQJQ010000012.1, on the reverse strand, counting down.
TCAACGTGTCCTGTCTGTGTCCTGAGCAATGGAACACCGCTGGCGAACCCAAGGGAGCTCCACGGGGTATACACCACCAGCTTAGTTTGATAAGATCCGGTCGTCTCATGTCGATTGCCCGAATGTATTTGCAGGCAACTAATATATACTGCAAAGCAACGGTATATGAAAATGACACGAGTTGGCGACGGAGCCTCCAGCGCATACATATACCGGAGATCAAAGTGGACCGGGGAGATCATCGAGAGCCCCACTCTACGTTGGCAGTCGATCTCGCGTTGTCCCTCGAGAATCGCATCATCCTCCGAAAGACGGAGCGAGGCAGTCGGCAGGCATAACGTCATCCGGCATCCCGATCTCGACAATTATGTACCAGGTATGTTAATTGACTTTGAATCAAGCCTTTGCCAACCCTGCTGTTCGCCTAGTTGGAAAACGCGGTGCTAGTCAGCATCCCAACCTCGGGGTGCTCGGACAAAGAATGCAGGGTTGGGCTTGGAAGTGCCGCCGAGAGATTCCGGTCGGCAATAGCACAACATAGCTGGCTTGGCCAGTCGATCAGTCAATAGACTGGACACGGGAATAATGTCGGTGAGCAGGAAACCCAGGCGACTAGTGTAAGGGGGAGGAGCTGGGCGCGAACAACACTGGAACATCGAAACAGCCGGCCAGCGTAGAAGGTCAGGTGATATTCCATTAGGTAACGGCTCGCATGTCCCCGCACGGATCGGCTGTACGGGCAAATGAAATGCGTAGGAATCGTGAAAACAATTAGGTAATGAGAACTCTGTCTTCGCATGCACTCCGGGGTACAGAGTGCGTGGGCATGGGACACGGTACTGCCAAAGGTGACATTGAGGCGTGATCCAGCTGACCCGGACTCGGTCCTATCGGCGGCTCGGGGATGAACCAGTCCGCCGGACACGCTTGCCCAGAGCGGCGGTTTGAGTTATGTCATAGATATTCCCGAGAATAATGGCGGTTGGGGTCGCAACATAATGCTATTCTCTTACGCTTTTGACGTGAAGTATGAAATCCTTAAATAAGCAAAGATAGATAATAGATCGCTCGGAGATGGCAATTCCCGATGACGCCATGTTTCCGCTTGCATAACGAGAGGATCAAATAAAAATAATAAAAATAATAAAAAATAATAAAAGAAAAAGCAAAATCGGGCTGCAGGGGTAGCTTCTACTAACGACGAACTAAACCGACTCTGGCCGAAGATTCGCCCCCGGGTACTTTCAAGTACTTGAATACTTCGAACAAAATGAAGTACAGCCGCCACCGGTTTGCCGTCGCCCCAACCTGCTTTATACCATTTCCTCGACTCTTCAAATCTCTTTTCAACCGCATGCGATCGGTGGACCACTACCTTCCCCGCTAAGACAGCGCAACGCCGGGTCGACCTTTTCCGTGACTAACAGCTTCACCATTTTTTCTTCCCCGCCGCCCCTCTGCGCCCATTTTTTAACAGCCCTAATCCGTCTTCGCCCTCCAACCCGTTTCTTATTACTGACCGGGAAACTCTTTTTGCCTTTGTGGAATCCGGGGAAGCTGCCTATTACTCGCCGGGCTTTCAGAAATTTCTTTTTCGTGTTTCCACCCTACTCCAAAGGTACCTCCCGATTCAAAAAAAAGTCCGCGTGCCCTTTATAGAGGGCCCGCTCTCTCTATCTCTCACTATGGCGGCCGTTTCTCCTCCTGCTTCTCAGAAGAAGCCGATCGTCACTCGCCTCAATAGCAACTGCTGTGGCGATCAGCACTCGCGAGACTCCTCGCCTTCCTCGTGCGACACCCCCGACGGCTCCAGCTCCAGGCGCCCGTCCTTTGGCTCCATCAAAGAAGACGTCGACGGTACGTGCTCTCGGCTACTTTCATTTTACGGTCACTGACATCGTCGTATCGTCCAGGCATTGCGCAGTCGTTCGTGGACACCCACCACGCGCCCTCCGCAAAGGAGCCGCGCAAACTGGAACTCCCGGAAATGCAGCAGACTCCGGACTTTTGCTGTCCCTGCGGTGGCTTTCTGGGCTGGAAACAGATTCGTCTCGGTGGAAGAGGCCTGAGTCGCAGCTATGGCGATCTACGTGGGCTGGGCAGTATGCAGGCCAAGGGTTGGGCTTGGGAAACTACCGATTCCGGAAGAGAACTGAAGCCGCCCCAGGCTCCCGTGGTCGTGGAACAAGAACTGCCACCGTCGCCTCCTCCCGGTACATCGGCTCTTGAGAAGCTTCCGCCGGAGGTTCTTGGTAAGACCTGCTCGCGCGCAAATTTATGCTTGTGTACTGACCTTGCCTCCAGATCAAATCATTTCTCACTTGGCCCTGGATGTGCCGCCCAATGGCTACACCCCGCGCAATGTTGACCTGGTCTCGTGCCTCCTGGCCTCGCGCACGTTGCACGCAGCAACCTTGAGCGTGTTGTACAGGAACATGACCTTCCCGCACTCCATTATCTTTTCCAAGGCGCTCAATCATATGTTGCAGTATCCCGCGCTCGGCACCCTGGTGCGCCGTCTGGACTTCTCGCATTTTACCTCCGTCGGCCTGGGTCGCACTAAGCAGATGAACGCCGAGATTCAAAACTTGACCTCGCGCACCCTGATGCAGTGCCTCGATCTTCTGCCCAACCTGAAGGAATGTCTTTTGCAGGAGCACCTCGAGGAGGATATCAATGTAGATGTTATTCGGAAGCTGTTCATGGATCTGCCGAACCTGCGTGCTCTGGACTTCTGCGGCTGCTCCACCCAAAAATTCTCCCAGAAGTTTACCGAGGCTCTGACCGGGGGCCCGCCATTGCCCATGAGCATGCCCAATCTGCAGCGGCTCTCGCTCCACGAATGCAGCACCATTCCGGCATCCCTCTTTGACCTTCTCCTCCCGCGTTTGACCAACCTGACACACCTCGACTTGACCCACACCCAGGTCAATGACACTGCTCTGTTTGCCATCCCCGAAACTGCTCGCATCACCCATCTGAGTGTATCACGATGCACCCGCCTTCGTCCCTCCGCGCTAGTGGAGTTCCTCACCACTCACCCGGCCGTCCGTGATTCCCTGGTTTTCCTCAACCTCTTGACGGACCCGACCCGCTTCCGCCTCCTGGAAGAGGATGACGTGACAGCTCTACTGCCCAAGCTTCCTGAGACTTTGCGCTCCCTGAATCTCGGGGGTGCAAGGGTTACTTCAGACCATGCCCCACTACTGGTTCCTCTGACCAAACATTTGGAGGAACTTGGCTTGGCCTCTGCTGATCTCTCCGTGAATGATGTGAACTCATTCTTTGCTCGTGTGCGCCGGACTGAAACTGGCGCTGAAGAGAGCCTGCCTCCCAGTACTCTCTGCTACCTTGATCTTGCCAAGGTTCCCCAGATGACCATCGGCTCGATCTTCAACACCACCTCGTGCCTCCTGCTGTCGGACTTGAGCTACCCATTGCAGGTGGTCGAGTTCCACGAGAAGATCATTAATCCGCTCCTCGAGCGTAGCAAGACTCAGCGAGTCTCGGTGGGCTGGACTGTGCGGGAGCTTGGCCGCCGTGGCTGGTATGTCCGTGACCCGTCGTCTATGTCCAACGAGCCCCTCGACGACGGCTCTCGCTCCTGGAAGATGGGTGCCAGATGGTGGGGAATGCGCAAGATCCCGATGGCCGTGGGTGACGTCGGTGGCCTCTACGGCCACTACATGTTCAAAAAATGATTCTTTCCTTGGACCCCTTTTTCCTCCGGTGTTGATGGGAAAACATCTTATTTGGCCTTGATTCTTTTTTTGTTTGTTGGTGTTAATACCCTTGATCATTTTGCCTCTGCACTTACGTCTTCAGGTGGACTTTTGAGTTTTTTTGACGATTACGATATGATGATATCCGGTCTATGCATGGCGGCGCGCAACATGGCTTACGAATTTCGGCATTCTGGCTCCTGGCTTCGGGTTCGTGCTCTCTATCGCGTCTGTTTACTTGTTTTGTATAGCATTCAGGATCTCTTCCGCGTTTTTGCGTTCCATATTGCTGCATCTGGCGTTGATGTGATTAGCTTGGCGTACACATCACTCTACTCATACAATATTTACATGAAGCGTTTGGCCCATAAATTAGATTGGAGTAGTCTGACAGTAGATATATTGGCACTAAAACATCTAAACAGAAGTGAGAAATCTTGTGTTCAGAGTATTGATACCACGCGATGGGTCACGTGAGACATTCCAGAACAGCTGCGGCTCTGAGCTGCGTCTTTCACATTCACCCGCTGCTCCAACACCTCAAAGGCACCGGCCCTTCCCCGCTTCACTTACCCGGGGAGATCTGCTCATCCAGATGGGTGGTATCATTGTCGCAGCCCAGGACAGTGGAAGCTGCCACGACACGCGACGATGGCACCTCCGAGCGGAGCAGCCTCATACAAGAAAAAAGACGGCGCCTTGACGCTGAGCCAGGATGAGGAATCACTCACCTGGAACCCGAGCGTCGGTGGTATCGCGGCCTTGACTATTCCCGTGTCCAGAATCACAAGTATGCCAGCTGTTTTGACCTGCGCCAACCGCCCACTTTGCTAACGACTCGGTGATGCTTAGATTTACAGCAGACCCCCGCTACGGCTTCCAAGGTGATGCTGAAGATTTTCGCACTGGCAGCAGATGCTCCCCCGAACGGCACACCGGACACGTACACCTTCCAGTTCACAGCCGGGGCCGACGCCCGCCCTCAGGCTGATGCTATTAAAGATGCACTCAGCGTCCGAGTCAATGCGGGGAAAGCGGGGACCCCGTCGGCGGCGACACCGACGCCCGGTGGTAGCGGAGGAGGCATGTCGGCGGCGATGGCAATCGCGAATGCGGTCTCCTCGGCCGCCGCGGCGAAGAACCCGTGGGACGACGATAACCGGCTCAAGGGCGACGTGGAGCTTCAGCAGTCACTGCTGAAGGCAGACCCTGCGTTACAAAGGATGTTCATGGAATCTATGAAGACCAAACCGGAGAAGTTGACTTCCGGCCAGTTCATGTCGCAGTTCTGGTCTACTCGACTCCATCTCCTGCGAGCGCACGCCATCGAACGCGCCCAGACCCGCGGCTCGTATAACGTCCTATCTTCACTGAAGCCGCGCGTGGAAGACAATGTGACCAGGCTGAATATCAGCAAGGAGCAAATCCAGCTTATCTTTACGCAGCATCCGCTCGTCAAACGTGTGTACGATGAGAATGTTCCCAAGCTCAGTGAGCAGCAGTTCTGGTCACGATTCTTCCAAAGTCGGCTGTTCAAAAAGCTGCGTGGCGAGCGTATCGGAGACGCAGATGCCACTGACGCCGTTCTGGACAAGTATCTACGAGACGATAACCCAGATGCGAACCGCGAGGCTAATGTCCCGCACTTTCTGGATATGGCTGCAAATGAAAGCCATCACAGTCAGCGCCGTGGAAATCGGCCTGATCTTGACATGCGCCCCTCTGGCGTGGACAAAGTGCCCATCATTCGCACCTTGAATAGTCTGAGTGAGAAAATCATGGCCAACGTCGCGCCCGCCGATGGGGATATTAGTGCTCCAATTGGCATGGACGAGGAGGCCTTCAAGAAGCTCCAGCTACAAGACCTTCGCGGTGATGAAGAACAGTCTCGTATCACATTGAACATCCGCGATCAAAATCGCTTCTTCTCTCAGGCCCAGGAGGACGACCAGAACAAGGCGTTTGCCCGGCAGGACCCGGACCTGATTCTTCAGAAGCTCCGCGCGGAGATTACGCAAAGTCTCCCGCTTGGTGGCAGTGTTCCGCTCCAGAAACTTGTGGACCCTGAAGATGACGAAGACGAGGAAATGGAAGATGCACCAGCCAGTCGACGCCCAGTTGGATCGTCTGCGGCTCTGCACGACGCGTTCTCCCAAATCCTCGGTGCTGTACGCGAGCGACGGGCTCAGATGAGCGAGGCCTCTGCGTCCGACACCTTCGGTCTCTCGATAGGAATCTACGATCGATTGACACTGACGCATGCTACCTCCACCGAATTTCTGCACCAGTTCTGGCAGGCATTTTTGTCAGGAAACCCAGACCGGGCCGGAGAAGTTGCCTCGCTATCAGAGTCTCTAGATCGTGCATTGGATCGCATTCAGGTCGTGGCAAAAGACGCAGAAGCAGAGCGACAGGTTGAGGTGGAAAAACTCAAAAACCACGCGCGCGATGTGTATCAACAGACCTCAATGAGAATCAGGGTCAACCTGGAGGCCGTGGAGGGCGGCGCCCAAATCGTGAACCAACTGCTTGGTCCCACGATACGCGCCTTGCAGCAGGCCTTGGAGAAGTATAATCAGGCGTTAAAGGAGGAGATGGCGAGAGAACCGGCCGCCATGGTTTTGTAGATGAGAGCAAAAAGAAACGGGCGTTTATAGGAATGAACTGTACTATATCACAAATACCATTTGCTTTGATCTGAGCCTATTCTGAAATTAGGTACGTAGTTCGGAACCGTTCATGTACCGATGTACATTTATAGATCGACTAGGCATGCCGAGTTCCCCAGATCGCCGACGTGCCATCTGGCCTCCGTCACATCTCCACTCACCAAACTCACCTTCAACAACCACCTCCGAACGAATCCAATGAGCCCTCCAACAATCCTCCTCTAACAAGACCGGCTCATCACCTCCCCCACCGGCCTCAAGATGCTCACGTCCGGCCTCACCAATACCCCGCTCACCAAGTCCCTCCTCGTCTACACCGTCACGTCATCAATCGCGCTCTCCCTTTTCGACATCAAGCACCTCGCCGCTATCCATGTCTCGCCACACTTCTGGCCCTACGCGCAGTTCTGGCGCGCCCTGATCTGGCAAGTCGCCGGCTTTGCCAATTCCACCGAGGCCCTCTTCGCCGCCATGCTGGTGTATCACTTGCGTGTCGTGGAGCGCGCTTGGGGAAAACGGAAGATGGCTGTGAGTCTTCCCCAGAAACCCGCAAGAGACAGATATTAATATATCCTAGACATTCCTTCTCACGACGCTGCCCTATACGACACTCCTGCCACCCCTCCTCCTGTCCCTCGTCGCCAGGCCGCTCTCTCTAAATACCCTCAACTACCTCCCCTCCGGCCCTACAGCAACTGTCTTCGCCCTCCTGGCACAGTACTATGCGACAATCCCACACACCTTCCGCTACCGCATCGGGTCAACATCCCCACCCCGTACCAGCAACAACGCAAACACCCCGAAGCCCGAACCAACAAGCCTCACCCTCCTCCTCTCCGACAAATCAACAACTTACCTCGTAGCCGCGCAGCTCGCGCTTTCGCAATTCCCCGCTATGCTTCTTCCATCTGTGGTGGGCTGGGTTGTCGGCGTTGCGTGGCGCGCAGAGCTCCTGCCGGGCCTCTCGCCCGCTAGCAACGGGTTCCGAGTTCCGGCTTGGCTGGTTGGTGAGAGGGAGAGGCGAGGTGCTGCGAATGGTGGGAGTAGTGCAGAGCGGGAACGGTATGAGGATTTGAGGAGGAGGTTGGAGGGGGAGGTTGCGGCTTCTACTTCCGTGGATGGTGGACAGCGACGGAGTGGGAATGGGGAGGAGAGTAGTGGGCTTATGGAGAGGTTGAGAGGTGCATTCTAAAGATCTGATGGGGCTACACTCCATTTTAGAGTAAACAACGCTCTATGTGAACAGACAAGTTTGAATTCGTAGTTGGATTGTATCGTTGTAAATGAGTAGGTATCGATATCCGGATATTCAGGAGCGGAGGTATGAGACGAGTTTCTATTCCAGATAGATTTACCGCCCGTTGCGACTCCGTCGCATATTCTCTTTGCATTCGTTGCAGTACCATTTCACTGTGTCGGGTCAGTATAGTTAACACACGGAAAGAGAGAATAACTCACCATTCTTCCCGGGCGGTTTGGTCAACCCCACACAAGACAGGTGGAACCATTCGCGCGGACAGGCGTCATTATCGCACGCAACCATCTCGCCGAAACTGACCTGGTCGCAGTAGCAGTACCGGGGCTCGCCTTCCTCGTCTTCGTCGTCGCCTTCATGGAGCGACTCTTCATCGGAGGGGATGGCGGGAACGGGGATTGCGGGTTTCTTCGCGTTGCGCTTGGGTGCCGGGTCGTTACTTCGCGTTGGTCGCGCGCGAGGCTGGGTTTCGGCGAATGTGGAGAGAATGGGTGTTGAGGTCTTGGAGTTTCGGCCTTTGCTTGTTTCGGACTCGTGGGAGTCCATGGGTCGCCCGTCCATGTCTTCGCGTTTGCTTCCTGCTGGTACTGATGTTCGGCTGCTTTCGTCGTAATCTCGACCGCCTGGGATAGGGGCTTCGCTCTTGAGGGGTCCGTCGCGAGGTGTAGATCTGGGGTCGGAGAGTTTGGCTGAAGAAAGAAATTGTGTTAGATGAATTTCGAAGGATATGGGAGTAGAGTTGACATACAAGCATTGGGCTGGCCAAGGCGATTTGAGGCTGAGGATGAAGGGCGCTGTCGAGAGTTGCTGGTCTGTCCAGCATTCTGCTGAGTTCTGGAAAATTGCGGTCGTGATGTGTTGGGCCCAGGGCTGGCAGCACCGCGCGGGGCATTGAAAGTTCCGATAAGAGGAGAAGGTGCCAGTACAGGAGATCCGGCATTGGATGTGGCATTGGTCCTAGGGGTTCGGTTAATTGCGCGTCATTAGAGTAGAAGAGGCATACATACTTTTTCCGCGCCGCAGCAGCATTGGGATTGGGCGCGCGAGATCGCTTCTTTTCTGCACCATCCTTGGATGAAACCCGCTGGCCTCCTGCGCTGCTGATGGTGCGCTCCATGGGTGTGCCAATATCCATTGCCGCGGGCCGTTCCACCTTCCGGCGCTTGGCTGCGGCGCTTTGATCTGCCGTTGCGTTATCTCCTCGGGATTTGGCGGCATTCGCCTTGCGAGGGGCACGAGTATCCTCATAGTCCGCATCGACATTTGCCCGGCGCTCCTTCTTGCGCGCCAGGACAGCTTCGCGCCGTAGCTCGCTACGACTGGCGGCTTCAGCCTCGTGCAGCGCGTGCACCAAGTCCTGTCGCTGGTTCACAGCTTCACGGCGCGGCCGCTCGTTGGTCGCGGCCTTCGCAGCACTCTTATTGGAGTAGGCCCAATGTGACAGACTACCCAGACGAGCCTCGTCGCTTATCTCACCAGCGATGTACGGGAAAACGGTATCCAGACGGACGATTTGACGGTCCAGTTCTTCATTCGCGTTGGAGATGACATGGTTCTTTTCATCGGCAGTCATCATGAGATCGGAGAGGCTTTGTCGTACGCGATCGAAGAGGAGTCGGCGGTTTTTGCTCTCGGGCGACTCGGGAGGCTGAGAAAGCTCCTAAGGAGAGATAAGACGATCAATACGATTTAACCCAAAACCGTTTTCCTAGTGACAATATCTGCTTACCTTTGGCAAGACGTCCTCCCGGACCACTCCCTCGACAATAGGCGCCGGGTGCGAAGGATGAGGGACAGGTTGCGATTCAGAAGAAACCTGTAGTAACCCAAGCAAATTTTCTTCGAGCGCCCATGCTTTAGCGTCAACTTCCTTCAGCAATGAGTTGTGTCTGCGAAATTCGCGCGGAAGGGCGGTGATCGCATCGGTAAAATGGGTGAGGGCAGGATAGAACCCAACAGGAACAGGGGGAGCGGAGGGAATGTCGACCGTTGAGCCTCGACCGAAGCCGAAAGATGACCGGCCAATAGTTTTGGAGGTTCGAGAGGGGTTTGTACGAGTCTGGCGGGCGGATTGGCGTATTCCCTGACCCTGGGGATTCATGGCTGACGACGAGACGGCCGACATGGTGTGAAGAGCAAGGTCAGGCTGGGAGATGCACCGCTGGAAGAGCGCCGGGCGCACCTGACCCGATCGGAAGGGAAAGAAGGAAGATTAGAGAAATCAATGGCGGTGATAGGATGTTCCGGGCCGCACACGTCCAACAAGAGCTCGTGCAGCAACAAAAAGACGGCGAGGGAGGAGTAACAATCGTGAAGTTTGCGTGCGGAGAAGCGCAATCGGATCAGGTGAGTTGATGCCCGTGCGGTCAGGCACCTTTGCGCTTAGTCAGTATCGTACGGGTGACGTCACATCTGTCAGGTACATCGACTATAAAGACGAAGACCGAAAGGTTTTTATCAGTACAGAGCGGACAAGGAGATAGTGTAAGTGGGCTTCAGCACCTTATTTCTCAAACCTCTCCCTAGCTAGTTCTCCGAGTATCCTTCTAGACGTCTTTTTGCTTTTTTTTCAAGGTACGTCTTTAATTGTCTCTATGAATACGCCCTAACTAATAGATAGGTCATGGCCTAAATAGGCCCGCTTATAATATCTCCTTAACACCCCATAGGCACCTTTTGCGCCCCAAAACTGATTATCACTCCGGATTTTGCCTCTCCCTAGATCCCAACTGGACGGATAAAAAACAATAAGAGAGGAATAAAAAAGCATTCAACACTGCAAACTATTTAGCATTCATCTTTCCAGGGAAACCAGTAACCAGTACTCAGTAAAGTTAGCTAAAGGATTTATTCTCTACTGACACGGACAACCTAGGACAACAAAATACGTCCATTATTGAAGATCTGCAAAGCATGACCAATTTCCTCCATTCGTATTGTGCTGTATGAATCCATAGCCGGCAAGGTACTCTCACTGGCATTTTCCCGTCGATTCGGTGGGCATTTGCTAACGAGAAGTGATTAGAATTCTCCTGATAATTAAGGATAACCAAGGTTCATATATACTATGCATAAGCCAGAAGCACAGTTCCCCATACTTCCATCCTTATTGCAGGTTGCTCCTGCGCCGAGCTATCGTGTATCAGGTTAGACTTGTGAATTCTTGAGCCAAGAAGGGGTGCGCACCGTAGCCGGAGAGGCAGCCAGGGCAATGCCAACAAACGCAAGAACAGAGATGAGAGTAATCTTCATGTTGAGGGCTTTCTAGTATTCAATTAAAAGCAATGTTATGGGAGACAAGTTTTGCTTGCTGTTGTTGGGTACTAAGTCGAGGGCACATGAGGGTAAACTTATATATTTTGGTGGTTTGCCGTCCTACTCCATGAGGGTTAGGGTAAGAATTGAAACCAGACGGACATGGAACGATGTTCTCAATTTGACCCCTGGTTTGAAGACGGATGACCTACTAAAGATAAGTGCCGGTCCTAGAAACGAGACTCGGCGTAGAAGCCACTATGGCATTATATTTGTTGCAAACATGGCTTCGCAGCTCAAATAAATTATTGTCTATGAGACTTTTGAATGCCCCTCTTTCAGTTCTAATGGATAATAGTAATAACTGAGGTCGTAAAAGAGCGTCATGCTCCATGAGGATTATTAGCATCTACCTCATTCTAGTCCTTGAGTCAATTTTTTAGACTTTTATAATGGGTATAGATGTCCAAGCAGGTCCTCGAGAGGCAAAATTATGACACGCAGCAACCTCCGAAATTTCGAAGCTAAGCACGCGTTGTATGACACGGCCTGGGTACAAACGAGTTGGTCCATTCTGAAACATTCTCGGACCAGCACCGAGTCCATAAGCCTGTCAAAATGCAACTCGGCTCAATTGAAAACCCACCTTTTAGTATATCAAGAAGGTCATGTCAGCTCATTCCAGTCGGTCCCCGGAATAGACTACATATTCGGTGTGGTAGCCCGATAGATGAGATTTGGGGAGCTTTGTTGCTGCAAGGAAGACAGGAAATTGGAATTCTTCGGTCATCACCTGAGGCTGATCATTATTACGCTTGACAATCTCTTGTGAAATACCTAACTTACTTTGACAGATCCACCCATAGTCACCAGGAAAACATACAAAAGTCAAGTACTTCAACCTCAAGCCTAGCCTTAGGATAGGGTAGCTCACTAAATACGTAGGTAGGTCTCAGTTATTGCAAACTTCTCCATGTAAGGCTCCGAAAGCTACCCGGCGGTCTAGACTGCTTTCAAATGATGCCCTGCCGGTTTTAAATAGTCGGCTTGTTCCGTTAATACTGTGGATTAGCTGAAGCTATCTCTATCTATTTTATCCGCTAGCTCAACTTACAAGGATCCATCTCTATCTACAATTAGTAAGTATCATTCCTACACAGCTCTATGCCTCGCGCTATTTCTGATTCTATCGTTGCATGTGAAACACGCCTGTGTTCTACCACAGCCGATTAGTCTGCTCTTACTACCTCACCAAGCGCGATATCAGTTTCTCCCATTATCTGCTGCATTTGTTTAACTATCCTACAGAACTATTATGCTGTAGACTGACATCAACTATGGACCATCCGCTGGGCCCAACGCGTGGTTCACCAAATGATAACCAGCACATAGAAACTCCGGATCTCTGTGGCGTAAGTACCTTTCCAAGACGGATATTTTGATAGAATCCTGGGCCTTCTAACATATTCCTATCCAGAGAAGCTCCGTCTCCGAACATGGTCAATCTACACAGTCTCTACTACCCCCTCCTCTCCATCCCAGGTATCCACCTGGTGAACCAGAGCAACCCAGTCAATTATATTGCGCTCCGTCATCTCATACCAGTGCATTATTTCCATCGAGTCCTTGCAATCCAGATGAAGAGTCTGTTACACTATCCGAGCCTCTCAATCTCGATACCGCGTCCACAACTTCAAAGCGCTGGGCACAACGACAAACGCACACTTCTGGAATACTACGCCGATACCCTACTCGTCGAATCAAGTTAGTTCATGGTACCGTCTTGAGTGTCGATTACCCAGTTCCTAGCGCGATACGCAATGCCGTCCAGGCAAAATACCGTGATCTGGAAGGAGACCCTTCCGAAGAATTTACTCATATGAGATGTGAGAAGGTATAGCTTGCCTCTGCTATATAAGAACTAACATTGAATAGACACTGCGGCTACATGCGACCCGGACGAATTTACTCTTCAATATGGATATAACCTCCGTCCTTCGATGTACAATCGGCATACCGAGATGCTCATCGCCATTACCTACTACAACGAGGATAAGGTTCTTACGGCTAGAACCTTACATGGCGTCATGCAGAATGTCAGAGACATTGTGAATCTGAAAAAGACCGAGTTTTGGAACAAGGGAGGTCCTGCCTGGCAGAAAATCGTCGTCTGTCTGGTGTTCGATGGGCTGAAGCCCTGTGACAAGGCCACGTTGGATCTCCTGGCGACTGTCGGAGTATACCAAGACGGTGTGATGAAGCACGACGTGGATGGTAGAGAGACGGTTGCTCACATTGTAAGCTCCTCTCCCTCCTAGCCATCTACGCTTCATGGATCAGTCACTGGTATTGACTTCCCTTAGTTTGAATATACAACCCAGCTATCAGTCACACCTACGCAACAGCTAATACGTCCATTCGGCGACGACCCGACCAACCTCCCACCAGTACAGATGATCTTCTGCCTGAAACAGCAGAATAGCAAAAAGATCAACTCCCATCGCTGGTTATTCAATGCTTTCGGGCGAATTCTGAACCCAGAAGTCTGCATCTTGATCGACGCCGGCACCAAACCGGGACACAAATCATTGCTCACCCTCTGGGAAGCATTCTACAATGACCGGCACCTCGGTGGTGCATGCGGAGAAATCCACGCCCTACTCGGCCGCGGATGGACAAAGGTCCTGAATCCCCTGGTCGCAGCCCAGAATTTTGAATACAAAATCTCCAACATCCTCGACAAACCATTGGAAAGCAGCTTCGGGTACGTGAGCGTTCTACCGGGTGCATTTTCAGCATATCGCTATCGAGCTATAGTCGGTCGACCCTTGGAGCAATATTTCCACGGGGATCATACGCTCTCTGAGAGGCTAGGTAAAAAGGGAATTGAAGGGATGAATATCTTCAAGAAGAATATGTTCTTAGCTGAAGATCGGATTCTCTGCTTTGAGCTCGTTGCTAAAGCTGGGTGTCAATGGAAACTCACGTACGTCAAAGCCTCGAAGGGAGAGACCGATGTGCCCGAAGGCCCGGCGGAGTTTCTGAGTCAACGGCGCCGCTGGTTGAATGGCTCCTTTGCGGCGAGTCTGTATGCGATAATGCATTTCAACCGCATTTACAAGAGTGGACATAATTGGATCCGCTTGTTCGTTCTTCATGTTCAGCTCGTTTACAACATTTGCCAGCTTGTCATGACGTGGTTCTCACTTGGTAAAGTAATATCTAGCCCCAGGCCTTGGATTATAACTAATTAAAAACACACGAGCAGCATCATACTGGCTTACCAGCTCCGTTATCATGGACATCGTCGGGACCCCAAGTGCCGCGAACCATTTCAAAGGCTGGCCATTCGGGGGTGACGTTACACCTATCATGAACAACGTTATCAAAATCGGCTATTTGGCATTCCTCATGCTTCAATTCATCTTAGCTCTCGGAAATCGTCCAAAGGGGTATGTTCCAACCTGACGGCTTAACAAGATCCCTGCTGATACGATATTAAGGTCGAGATTCCCATACACAGTTTCCCTACTCTACTTCTCGATCATCCAAGCGTACATCCTCGTCCTCTCATTCTACCTCGTCGCACAAGCACTCACAGGAGATAATCTCGACTTCAACTTCGAACACGGCTTCGGCGGCTTCCTACGCTCCTTCATCAACTCGACCGGCGGGATCGTCCTAGTCGCCCTGGTATCCACATACGGAATCTACTTCATCGCCAGTTTTCTCTACATGGACCCATGGCACATGTTCACTTCCTCCTGGGCTTACTTCCTGGGCATGCCATCGTCAATCAACATCTTGATGGTCTATGCATTCTGCAACTGGCACGATGTATCATGGGGCACGAAAGGCTCTGATAAAGCCGATACATTACCCTCGGCGCGGACGAAATCAGATGCTCAAACGGCGTTTGTGGAGGAAGTGGATAAGCCACAGGCTGATATTGATGTCCAGTTCGAACTGACGGTGAAACGGGCCCTTGCGCCGTGGGTCGAACCGCACGAAAAGAACGAGGTCAATCTTGATGATTCGTATAAATCGTTTCGAACCAACTTGGTGCTTTTGTGGACATTCAGTAATGGGCTTTTGGCATTGTGTATCAATAATGTTGGGATGAAGCAGCTTTGTTTGACGGTACGTTGGAGTCGGACTCGTATGAGCAAGTGCTAATCTTTTGACAGACGACATCTACGTTGCGGACAGCGTGGTATTTCAGAGTCATTCTTTGGGGGACTTCCGGATTGTCTATTTTCCGATTCCTTGGGGCTCTGTGGTTTCTGGCCAAGACTGGCGTTTTGTGTTGCTTTTCAAGGCGCTAAATGCTTTTCAGTCTTGCTGTCAGTGTAGAAGAAACGGATGAAAGCCAGAAACCAATTCCTTATAGTCAGGCTAGTGAACAAGAATTATCAGTATGCCCTTCCGAGTCACTTCTTCGGTGCCACTTGAACTACTAGAAATCTAGAGAATCAACTAAGCTCAAGCCGAAACTGAAAATGTATTAATCTCAAATGCAACAACTTAATGAAATTTGTATTTTACAAACACGGGGGATCTAGGTATAAACTCGTCGGTAATCCAATAAGAACACGACAGGTCTATACACCAGTTGTGAAGCACAAGCAACAACTCATGCAGGGGATAAAGGTCGTACAAATGAAAGACGGAAACCAATAGGACGCTAGCCTCCAGAGGAACCCAATGAACATGGGAAACCACAATCAGGCATTTACTCGCCCTTCAGGCGCTCCTGGTGAACCGAGAAAGCATGCTCCAGAAGATCCTGCTCCTCCTTCAGGTGAACGGCCTTGAGGCCGGTAGCGACGGAGGCGGAGGGCGAGCGACCGGCGTACAGGACATGGCGGCGGTTGTGGTGCTCGGTGGCGTTCAGCAGGGTCTCGATACGGGGCTGGGCGTACGACCAGGCACCGGCGTTCAGGGGCTCCTCCTGGCACCAAACGATGTTCTTGGCGTTGGGGTAGCTGTCCAGGTTCTCCTTCAGCTGGGCCCAGGGGAAGGGGTGCAGCTGCTCGACACGGGTGATGGCAGTGTTGCGGATGCCGTTGGCTTCACGGTGCTTGAGCAGAGCCGCATACACTTGACCAGAGCACAGGACGACGCGCTCGATCTTCTCGGGGGCGTCGATGGCAGTGCCGTGGGCATTGTCGGGGATGATCCACTGGAAGTGGGAGTCATCGCTGAAGGCTTCAATGTCGGAGCGGGCGATGGGGTGACGCAGCAGAGACTTAGAGAAGAAGATCACAAGGGCTGGAATGGAGTGTTAGCTTATGGTATCAAAATGCAGGGGGTTTTAAATACGTACGTTTGCGGAACTGGCGGTGAATCTGGCGACGAAGGATATGGAACAGGTTGGAAGGCTCAGTCATGTAGGCAATCTGCATGTTGCAGTCCTGGTGCTGGCGGTCCAGCTTATCAGCCGAGGGGAAAATACGAGGCTCCTCGTTGCAAAGCTGGAGCCAACGCTCCATACGACCGGAAGAGTGCTCGGGACCCTGGCCGTCGTAGCCGTGAGGCAGAGAGACGACCAGACCGGATCGCTGCAGCCACTTGGATTCACCAGAAGCAATGAACTGATCAATGATACACTGAGCGTTGTTGGCGAAGTCACCGAACTGGGCCTCCCACATGACCAGAGCCTCGGGGGAGGTCAGAGAGTAGCCGTACTCGAAGCCAAGGGCGCCGAACTCGCTCAGGGACGAGTTGGAGATGACGAAACTGCCCTGCTTATCACTGATGTGCTTCAGAGGGGTGTAGGTGGCCTCGGTCTCCTGGTCGTGAAGGACAGCGTGACGCTGAGAGAAGGTACCACGCTCAACATCCTGGCCGGAAACACGGACGTGGTAGCCCTCGTCAACGAGGGAACCGAAAGCAAGAGCCTCGGCGGTGGCCCAGTCAATGTTCTTGCCCTCGTCAACGGACTTCTTGCGGTTGGCAAGGATACGCTTCAGGTTGCGGTGGAGAGTGAAGCCCTTGGGAGCATCACCACCGCTGATTTTGTCGGCGATGTGCTTGAGGGACTTGTCGCCCACAGCAGTAGGAAGGTGAGGAAGAACCTCGGTGGCCAGCTCCTTGGGGGTCTTGAAGTTGTTCCAGGCGGAGGTCAGCCACTCCTTGCTGGTAGGCTGGTAGTCCTTGCTGCGGTCGAAGCTGTCGCCGAGCATGCCCCAGACCCACTTCTTGTGCTCATCAATGTCCTCCTTGGTGAAGGTTCCCTCCTCGATCAGCTTGGCGATGTAGGTGTCGAGCTGGGCCTTCTGGTCGGCAATGCGTTTGTACATCAAAGGTTGGGTGAACGAAGGCTGGTCAGTCTCGTTGTGACCCTGCTTACGGTAGCAGACAATGTCAATGACAACGTCACGCTTGAACTCGGCACGCCAGTCGGCAGCGACCTGGCAGACGTAGTTGACAGCCTCAACATCGTCGGCGTTGACGTGGAAGACTGGGGCATCGATCGACTTGGCAATGTCCGAGCAGTAGGGGGTGGAACGGGCAAAGCGAGGATCGGTCGTGAAACCAATCTGGTTGTTCACGACGATATGGATAGTACCACCAGTGGAGTAGGCGGGGAGAGACTCGAAGCCCATGGTCTCGTAGACGACACCCTGAGCAGCAAAGGCAGCATCACCGTGGAGTAGAACACCCATGGCGGTGTCGAACTTGGTCTCGTCCTGGTTGTAGTGCTGAATGGCACGGGTCTTGCCGAGCACAACGGGGTCCTCGGCCTCCAGGTGAGACGGGTTGGCGACCAGAGACAGCTGGACACGCTTTCCGGAGGGAGTGGGACGCTCGAAGTTCATACCCAAGTGGTACTTGACATCACCGGAACCCTCATCGGAAGGCTCGGTCGAACCGGCGAACTCACTGAAGATGGACTCGTTGGGCTTGCGAACGACGTTGGACAAGACGTTCAGACGGCCACGGTGAGGCATACCAATAACGATGTCCTTGATACCGTAGTCGACACTGCGGTCGATCAGGGCCTTCATACCGGGCACCAAAGTCTCGCAACCTTCAAGACCGAAACGCTTGTCGTTGGGGAACTTGGTGGCAAGGAAGGACTCGAAGCTGGAACTCCAGATCAGACGGTCGAGGATGCGGCGCTTGTCGTCAACCGAGTATCTGTAGGGCTCAGGGATCTCGAAACGGTCACGGATCCACTCGCAAGGCTTGCGATCGGGGATGTGGATGTACTCGACACCGTAGGAGCCGCAGTAAATCTTCTCGCAGGCATCAATGATCTCGCGCAGAGTCATCTTCTTACGCTCCTCAGTTAGGAAGCGCGGCAGAATGCCGGGTCCAAGGGCGAACTCCTGGTCGAGGTCGCGCTCAGTGAAACCGTAGTGGTCGAGCTCGAGCTCCTTGGGCTTGCTGTAGCCGAAGGCCTCGGCGTCGCCACGAATACCGAGAGGGTCGATCTTAGCCTTGTGGTGACCACGGGCCTGGTAGGCGCGGCAAAGAAGCTGAACCTTCAAATGATTTGTGACATCAGTGCCAGCGGCCATGCCAGTGCCGGGCATATCCTGAGGGACACCGCCGGTAGGGGTCGGGACAAGGGTCGGGGGAGGAGTGAAGGCCTGGGAGATGGGCATGTTGCCATCCTCCATGTTCCGGAAGTATGTCTGCCACGAGATGTGGACGCTGGACGGATCACGCTTCCAAGCCATGTACATCTCGTCAACGTAGTTGGCAGTGTTGCCGGAAAGGAAAGAATCATTGGGGTCCTGTTGTAAGGGAGAGGCAAAGTCGCGCCGTCGCGTTAGTGGAATGGCCGAATTTGAGGCTTCTTATCACGCATCTCGATATGGATCGTGTTTTATCAAGGTGTGTTGTTAGCTTACCACTCCGGCACCCTCGGCGGGCGAGGCATAAAGTCGGGCGCCATTCAAGACGCGGTTGGCGACGGCGAGAGGTCGGCGAGCAGCCAGGCCGAAGGTCGAGCTCTTCGAGGCCAGGTGAACGGACCGACGACATGTCGAGGTGGTCGCACCACGCAGCAGACCGCTGTGGGTGGCCTTCAAAGCAGTGTTTCTAAACATTGCGGGATTTTTCCGATGTTCGCAGAGATAGATCCGAGCTAGTTCAGGAGATGAGGAAGGGAGGAAAAAAGAAATTCAGACTCAAAGATGCCACAGGCGTTCTTGAGTAGACCAGCTGCATATGCGCAAGTTAGCCCGGAGTTGCTCAAGATTCCCCAAGTTGCCCGAGTTTGCCAGGTTGTTGATGGATCTGCCGAAGATACCGAAACACGGAGGAAAGGAAGAGAACACGTACTTAAGGGGTATGCGCCAAAGACAGGTGTCGACTAGTACTGCCGTAACACCTGTATAGGAACGGAAATCATCAGAGAGCAGAAACTCTGCCGATACAAAAAGAGGAGAGGGGAGTAGTAGAAAAGCAGGAAACAGAGAGCCAGAATCCAAGAACAAGAATGACCGAACCTGCGGCGCCTGAGGCTGGTGCGCTGAGTCAGCCCGAGCAGTAGCCGATATTTTTATGTGACGGCAAGCCACACTCCACTGCTCCGGGTAGGGATTTCGGCCCTTTGCGGGTGTTTTCGGCCCAATCGTCTTGTTCTCAATTACTATTTGTAAATTGTTCTATATACTGTTCTTTTTCCTAAGAACATGCTAGGCCGTGTATACATGAGCAAGATGCTAACTCATAGGCTCTTCCTTCTCTCCAAAAAACCAACAAGCATAGGAGCAGAACAAATGCCAAATGCCAAGGGGAAACGAAATCACTCGAGTGGTCGTTAGATCGTAATTAGATGGTTGAAAGAAGGATCATATGCAAAGGGAGGTGCCAAAAATTCACGATTATGTCCAGTGGAAGTCTACAAGACATTGAGATGCTGGGATGTAGAAGCCGGCATTTCAACATCGCTTGCAGCGCTGCTCGGGCCCGTTCCGCGGATCGGGAGATCGGCAAGATCCTTGAGCGGTGAGACCATATAGGGGTGGTTGTCGTCCTGGTGACAGCCCATGCCTGCCAATCCTTCGTCGGCAGACGACCGCGCATCCGACGGGCTGGCTTCAGAGAGCCCAGTAAAGCTAGCGCGATTGGATGACGAAAGCGTATGAGGAGGCGGGCTGCCGGCGCTACTCCGCAAGCTGCCATTGCTGCCGCCCCATGCACCGCGCCGGAGCTTCATGAGCGCGCTCAGGGATAATTCGTCATCCAGGTTGCCCATATCCACTAGCTGGGCCAAGCCGGGACTTGCCAGGGAGGGGTTGGAATGGGTAGCGCCGTGAGCCTTCAGCGAAATGACCGAGTTGCGCGTGCTCCATTCACTCCGTTCGGTGATTGGAGTGAGGCTGGGTTCTTGGAACTTGCCGCGACTGCTGTGACTGCGAGTTATACTTTCGACGCCTCGAGGGCCAAAGTAGCCTCCGTTCGTAAGCTCGGAAGCGGAGCTGCTGTGTGCCTCCGCGTAGAAGCCGAATTCTTGGCCGTAGAAGCCCTCATCGTCGTTTTCCAGGGCTTCCGCATTGGCAGCGGCGACAATCGCGTCATCCCAGTACGCATCATCATCAAAGATCTGATCGTCGTAGGTCTCTTCAAAGGGTATGAAATCGGGCCCTTGGCTAAGGCGGCTATCATCCGATATTAAACCCGGTTGGGAATCCACCGTCTGCGACGTTTTCGATATGCTCTCTTGCCCTAGAGACCGATCACTTGTACTGATGTTGCGTTCGATGCGACTCTTGGTCGCTGCTTCGTTGGCTGCAAAGGCCAAAGCATTATGCAGAACCTCAAGGTTTTGCTCTGTGAGAACTCCACCGTGAGTCCTGGCAGGACCCATGTTTGGTATCGGCTCGCCGAGCGGACCTCGCTTGACAGATGTCGTTCTATAATTGCTTGCCACACTGGGCATGTGCTTGAGACCTTGAGTAGTGTTCTCTTCCAGATCGATTTCTTGATGTGGGGAGTGGTCATTAGGCTCTTCTGTTTGGGAGGGCTGACCCGCTATTTGCTGCGCAACTGGCCTCCGTTCATAAAGATGGCTTGTCTCGTCATCAAAGAAGGACTCGTCGAATCCTCCATTCCGGTCATCAAGGCTAAGATCGCCGAATTCGCCGTCATCAAAATACAGATCATCCTCATCATCGATGATTTGTTTTTGTTGCGTGCCGGCGTCCGGAACTTGTGGCGCAGCTCCTAAACATTCAGTGCCAGTAATAGAAGAAGACTGTTGTGCTTCGTGTGACTCTTCAATTTCAGTGAACTCTGGTTGGGTCGTTGTGTCGGAAAATGAATAAGACGAGGTTGGAGAATTAGCCTCAGGGTCAAGATAGCTCGTGCCAGTCGCATCTGCTGGGATCTCAGGAGGTGCAGAGGTTATCGGGCTCGCAACCACTGGCGATAACTTTGGGGCAGCCCAGGACTTGACGTTAAGATAATGTGTTGAGAAATCGTCGTCATCGGCATCAGCATTGACACCGGGAATCTTCTCTTCCAATCCGTCCACATCGTCCAAGAGGTCATGATCAAACTCATCATCGAAATCATCAAAGTATCCATCTTCCATCTTGCGTGCAGCCTCTTTCGCCTTGTGCTTCTCCTCGAGGAGCTTCTCCTCGACGGATGACTCCACGCCACCCATATCGAAGCTGAATCGCGATGCATTGCTTTTGAGGTGCCTCGGTAAGCTCGAGGGTAGATGCGACACGTTCGGAATAATATCTTGGTCTGGTTGATTTTGTTGTTCTGTGAAAGGAGACGTTTTTGGTTCTTCTGCTGGAAGCTCTGCTGGAGGAGAGACATTTTGCTCGGTGGATTCAGGACTCTGCTGCTCGGGCAAGTGAGAAGGTAGCTTTCT
Source organism: Penicillium sp. S103-07 (assembly GCA_037042055.1). NCBI lineage: Eukaryota > Fungi > Ascomycota > Eurotiomycetes > Eurotiales > Aspergillaceae > Penicillium > Penicillium sp. S103-07. The sequence goes on along the minus strand of JAXQJQ010000012.1, from coordinate 454,514 downwards.
CGCAAAGACTGGAATCGATTTTTCGTATCCATTATTTTGGGGGTTCATCAGTAATGACGATTGAAGATAACCCTTATTCTCCGGTTGAAGCACATTCCGATCATCCTCGAAATGCTCTTTGAAAACAGGTGAGTGATCACTGTGTCTTCTTTCATTCCAGCGGCTGGCTGGACTTAGGCCAGCTTGTGATGGTGATACATCCTGGATATTGCTGTTGCCATCAGGCGGGGGAGGAGCCGCAGTGCCGGATACATTGCGGCGCGGTCTGGGGGCTGAGAAGTCGTGCACAATTTTTCCGCGAATTCGAGGGTCATAGTCATCGGGAATAGCAGGAATCGAGCTCGGCGCACCGATTTTAGGATTATCCACGCGTGAGGTGCCAATCTGAGATGACCGTCGGCGAGCAAGAAGGGACATCGGGTTCAAAAGATGAAGCATTGCTTTTCCCGATTTGTGGTGGGCATGCTCCCCCGAGACTTCACGGTCTCCTGTCCGCCGAGTAAGCGCACCCTCTGCCTTGGATTCCTTCTGAGGCATGATCGGTTTCTCCGAGGGTGACTCGTCTGGCGGCGTTTTCAATCCGAAGTGGCTGCCCGGCCCCGCGGTGGGTGAACGCCTCTGCCCCTCAGTGGTTGGCGCTTGCAGATTCCGTAATCCTTTCCCGAATGAGAGGCGAAAAGGTGAGTTTGGTTTAGAGCTCCACTCGCCATCTCCTTGGTCTGGTCGCAGCCCGCCGTCCGATAGTTGTGAGCTGTTGGGTTTCGATGTAAAGCCCGGCTCGGGCAGACACTCTTCAGGACTCGAGTGCGGGCGATCTTCTTTCTCTAACGAAGGGGACGGAATGGCCAGGCTCACGGATGAGGACAGCGGCGCAACGGATGTGTTGAAGTTCGGCTTCGAGGTATCGATGTCCAGCGGAGAACCGGTCCGAGGCGGGGCATCGTATGACTGGTCGCCGTCGAACGGTGTCGTAATGGTAGGAGTGTCTGGGATCTCAGGAAGCTGAGGGGGGCTGCTGAGGGGGCTGTCTGTTGCTCCTTTCGAGGCCGGAGACGGTGCGGGCAAGGATGTGGGAGGTGCGGTTGAGCGGCGGTGGTCGCGTCGCCAATAGGAAAAGACGGTGGACGGAGGCATCGTGGCCACAGATCCAGAGCCCGGGCGGCTCAATATGAAGCGGAGTGAGTGTTTAGGGGACGTTAGACTCCATCACGGTCGGTATCATCTGTAGCAGATTTTAGAGGTGAAGCAGGACCGGGTTCAGTGTCACATACCAGGCACCGGTGGGGCTTGCTGAAGCCACTGCGGTTGGAGCTTTTGGATGATTTGTGATTAGCTTCGAAAAGAATGACCGAGTCACGTCTAAATATAATAAGGAGCTGCAAGGCGCTGGAGGTGAGGGCGAAATAAAAATAAAAATGATCGCCCGATAAAAGGAGACGTAATCGGCTGCAGCTCCCACACTTCGTTGGTTACACCGGAGCTTCGCCTCGTGCCTGGGCCCGACTCTATTAACATGTGCAGTTTTTCGTATTCCTTTCAAGCTTTTTTCAAGTTGACGAAAGTGTCCACGGCTCCTTTTATTGAAGGATGTTTAATAAATAGGAAATTATCAGATCTCGGAATGTTTGTAGCCACAAATGTATATTTAGAGTGACTGGGCGCTGAACCATGGATCATCTTCACAACCGATGTTGGAATATTCCAATTCGGAAGAACGATGTCAATAAATAGAATGGGCGGCACCCCAAAAGCAATACAAAAATAAGACCAATAAGAAACTCAAGTTGTCTCTCCACATCATACATAAGTCTGTTATCTACTCTACATGGATATTCCGACCAAAAGCAAAACCAGAGTACGCCAGAACGACGACGCTATGAGGATGGAACGGAGGGGGGAAAATGATAAGAAACAAGAAAATAAGAGAATATTAAAAGCGAATGCTCTGTCTCCAGCGGTCAATGACATCGCGTTGAGTTGGGTCAACGGGCTGCCGCGTGGTTGGGCCCCAGGCATTGGGCGAAGGGTATCCCATGCCGTTCATGCCCATTACGTTGTTGTAGGGGTGGACAGGCGGATAACCCATTCCGTAGCCATAAGGTTGTTGGTAAGAAGCCATGTTCATCCCCTGGTTTTGCTGCATGTAGGTTGGGAACTGTTGCATGGACATTCGGTTCCCGTACTGCATCATGTTGGACTGGAGTACATCGTGTGATGACTGGCGAACGACTTGTGGCTGTCGAACTTGCGGGAGAGCGGCCATGCTTTGTCGCATGCGCGGGTTCCTCGTGTTAATCTGCTGGCCACCGTTCTCCTTTTGTAGACGACTGCGCCGCTGAGCAAGAGTTTCTTCTTCGGGGGCTACCACAGGACCGGGAGCAGGAGCGGTGGCAGGAGCAGGAGCGATTCCAGCTCGATTATCGATTTCGGCCAGGAGATCATGAGCAAATTCGCTTTCTGTCGGATTCTGCCCTCGCAAGCGTCGTAACCGCTCGGCCAGCGTCTCGACTTCGTCACCACTCTCGGCCTCCGGCTCGAGGGCCTCGGTAGCCTCGGCATACATGGTAACAGGGCGTTTCTCGAGGACGGGTTCACCTCGAAGTCTTGCTCGACGTGAACTCAATGGCTCGTTTTCTTCGAGCTGTCGTCGTTCCATCAAACCAACCGGACGATCTTCGTCGAAATTGGCCTTGTCGGGGTAAAGCATAGCCAGTGGCACCTCTTCATCATCAGCATTGTGACTGTCCCATGCCAGGGTAACTGGTCGCCGGCGTCTCTTCTCGCTTTGCTTCTGGGCCATCGCATCCAATTCGAGTAGAGTGTTTGTCATCCCCGGCGTCGGCTTAGGCACGAAAGTGCGTTGTCGCTGCTTCAATTCTTGTTTCCGCAGCTCCAGTTCTGCGAGTAGGGTATTTGGCGGTCCAATATAATCTGCGACCTCCTCCTCCTCGCTTCCCGGCGAAGTCTCATCGCCTTCAGTTTCACTGCCTGACAGTTCGAAATCATGCTCATCGTGATGGTCGCCGCCTCTTCCCTCTTCCGAACCAACCGAGCTACCTTGCTGGGAACTCTGACGCTGACCCATGGAAAGCTGAGAATCCCGTTCTTTCAATCTCGTCGGATCCTTCGAAATGGTCTTGCGCTTCGAGTTCGTGTAGACGTACGAGCCAACGTGGCCAGCGTAAGGGTGATCAGTAAAGGCCGATACAGGCGCATTGGCCGAGGCGTCGAGAATATTGTCAAGCGTGGCAACGGCAGAGTCCTGCTTGGCATCGATCTCGAGCGATTGGCTTGGGGATTCAAAAAAGACGCTTGCGCGAAGATGCGCTGGAATCGCGGACTGGCGTTTGTCCTTCTGGGTACCACTCGGCGTCTCCTGCTCAGATTTGGCCCATGCTTCCGCCTTTCTATCTTCGGCAACAATGGAGGTCAAGAGTTGCATACGACGCTTTTCGCGTTCTGCGATTGGCTTGCGAGACAGCTTGGGAGGCAAGTTCAACATGCGGGGGACGGGGGCCGGGTAGTACACCATGTGTTCGCCCGTTTTTGGCTCCTTGAAAGACTCAGGCTTGCTGGCAAGGGGCGGACGGCTCAAGGAAAGCTGGCGTCCGGAATTTGTGCCCTCCAAGGGCGTGAAATGGACGCCATCAAAGTCGCTAAAGAGTGTCCGGGCCTGCTGGTAGGTATCACCCGATGCGGCTGTACCTGGCCTCTCAAGCTCCCCCGCAGGACCACCGGATTGTCCATCATATTGTGTGTAGTAAACCTCATTTCCATGAGCATAAACTGGGGTTTGCGAGTCTGGAAGGATCGGTAACGGGGCCGGGAAGTGATCCAAAAAGTGACCCTCTTCGTGCTCGGGCTCCGCGACCTGGGCGAGGCGAGATGCGCCAGACATGGAGCGCTGTCGCGTGGAAACGGTCGATCCGAGAGGGGATGCGACACCCCTTGGGGAGAATGCTCCATTCCGCATGTTGATTGAGTTCGACGCTGAGCTGCAGGAGCGTCGCTTCTGCTCTTGGTCCATCCTGCGAATTTCACTGCCTATGTCTGCTGAACTGGAGCTGAGACGCTCAGCACTCATTTCCAACCGCTCTACATTTCCGGTGTATGCGCCCTGGATAGATTGTAGGTCCGGGATCGGGTGACTAAGAGGGGTGTGGAGGTCGCTGGATGCACTGCGCAAGGGGGTCTCGGAAGAGGAATGTCGCGCGACACTCGTATTGAGCGGAGGAATGCTCCGGAAGTTGACTGATTGCCTGGCGAGGGAAGGATCGACATCGTAGTCATCGGCCTCGACTATATCATAGCTCTTGGAGGACATGGATTGGAGCATCGAGCCCAACTGGCCCAAGCCCGGTTTGTCGTCGGACTCTGGGTGGTTTCGTCCCAGGTCGGCACCGCGTAGGGGGTGGAAGGTACCGGGAGTCGGGGACGGGGACCGCGATGCATCGGAGCCGGAGTGAGAGGCAACCTCGTCAACCTGAGCGACCGGGTTGTAGGCCATGCTGGAAAAGTCGCAGTCCAGACCGAATCGGCCTGAGACGGAGACGTAGACAGGGGTTGAAGTCGTTCAGTCCCATGTGAGTGAAGTCAAAGAGAAGAAATCCAGGAACAAGTGAACAGAGTGGATGTTTCATCCGTGTCACCTACAAGTCCAACTATTTTTCGCCTCCGGGGCTAAATTTGGATTATCAGACACGCCCCTTTGGGCCCGGGAAGGGGATCCATTTTCACACTAAGTGGGCAAAAACAAGGCACTTGACGGCCAAGCCACTTCAGTCAATTTTGGTCGAGCTCGTGCAGGGACTTCCATGTCTCGGACCACTTAGTTCGTTAGTTAGACTGATTTAGACCGCCGGGACCACTAAGCTGGCGATCTCAGACCTCCGGTGTAGGGCCGAAGGTGGGGAAAAGCACGAGGTTCCTAAGGTTCTGGGCCCGTTTGCCCGCTTGGGTCGCTTTTTCCTTGCTTTTTTGCCTCATGGCAAACAACATGCACCATGCAATATGATATGCACCTGGCACTAACCTTGACCTTGACTTGATTTCGATTGCCACTCGACTCGTTCGCAGGCACGCATGGTGCCGATCCCTCCTGTCGCCTGGCCACGCAACCACCAAGGTCACCGATTGCGCGGGGAAAGCGCAGACGTTGAATCTACAAAGACAAGGCGTTGCTTGTCAGAGTCTTGTTGATCATGGTCCATGATGCTCTTCTATTGTTTGTCTTTTCTACACGTCTGGATAAGCTACGGGGTAAGCCCGAGATTGATGGGTTACGAAGGACCGGCATTCATCGAGCCGGGTTTCAAAGTATATCACACCACATCAAGGAAAAAAAGTAACGGCCGTTTACGGCTTGACGAAAGTCAAAAAGTCCTGCGACAGGTTTGTGAAAAAGCTGGCCCCAGCCACGGGCTCCGTAGACTCGGTCACGTTGCAGTAGTCGAGGAAATTGCCGGCTTCCTTGCTCTTCTTCTGCAGGATCGAGATGTACTCGGATAGCAGGCAGCTCTTTCCGGGGCCGTTCTGGCAACTGGCAATCGGATAGACTGCGTCATTAAACAGCACGCGAATGTAAGTCTCGTTGGAAGACTTCTTAAATCCACACTCGCAGTTCAGAACCTCGAAAGCAACGGTACCGCGCATCGTGATGAAGTGAGCGACATTGTAAAGGTGATGAGCGGGAATTTGGTCATCGGGCAGAGCCTCTTCATGGTCGAAGATTCCCATGGCAGCGGTCATCTCGGCGATCTGGTTATCGTTGAGGAAGGCCATTATCAGGTTGGGAACGATGAAGGTGCCGCCATTGGTATCGGTGCCGGTCTGACCGGGCCCGTTGCTCAACAGAGTCATCAGACTCTCGAGGAAAGGCAGGAAGAGCTTCCTGGCCGGTCCATCCGAGCCGGGCCCGACGCTGTAGTAGTAGCTCAAGTCCTGGGAGTAGGCATAGTTGCGCAGCTCGTCTTCGGTGAACACGCCGCACCACGGGCTGAGATTACCGGTGATCTGGCTCTCGTACCCGCATAAATAGGGGAAGAAAAGGATATCGCTTTCAGTGAAGGTCAGGTTTCCGCTGACCATAGAGTTGATGCGCTTCAGAGCTTTAGGTGCCCAGGTAGCATCGACTTGAGAGGTATTCAGCTCAGTGAACGTGCAGTTCGGTCGGCAAGCTTACAGTCTGTGACATTGTTTCCTCCACTGGAAGTGGCTGCAAAAGCCGGGCACGAATCAGAGGGGCCGAGCGAATTACCGATGGCGCGGTCGGAGCCGGTCGAGTTGACGCTGACGACAGTGCCATAAGTATCTGCATACTCGTAGAGATAGCCGTTGACGAAGGCACGGGCTGTCTGGACCACACGGGACTCGTTGATGGGATATTTGTACTGGTTTGCCCAGACGTAGAAGAGATCGCCATCTTCGTAGAAGCTAGGATCTGTTATAATCAGGTCAGCCACGGTGGAAATGTAGAGAACTGGTGATAGATTTCTTACACCTTGCGCGCAACTGGTAACCAAGATCGGTAGCCTAGTTTCTATGAGCGCGGCTCCAGCTAATGTAGAGGGAGAATACCATACCTCCTTCCATCCAGTCATGGACTCTTGAGCGATTTGCAAGGTCGGGTTTGTCAACACCGGACTCCATTCTGGAATAAAAGACAACGAGCCATGTGCTTTAAAACCAGTGCCGCCGGCAGCAATTTGAATCTTTCGTGGTCAGGTTACTCGCTTAAAATTAGATCGCATGAATGTACGGGAATGGAAATTCACCTTTTCCTGAATACCGACCCAAGACTCGTAAGAGCCCGTGTCAGGGAATCTTCCTTGCGTTATCGAAAAGCCCATTCCAAATTGGTATTCATTGGATTCTTTACCTGCTACCATGTCTCACAACGTAAGCAGCCTGCTGAACTGTGCACTTATCCGGCACGCTGTTATCAATCCCATTGACATTTGGCCCGGCAAAATAAGGCGAATTGCCTCCAGAGAATGTCAGCGGGTTCTGAGAGGTCTTGCTTGACGGAAACAAGACATCATTGGCTGGGGCCAGTACCGCGGCATGGGCAGTGGTGGCAGCTAACAGCAAAGACGACGCCGAAATGAGAGACAAGGAGTTGGCCATGCCTATCGACTACTCGAATGAAGCACAATTGTTTTTGCTTTTTCTGAGTTGCGATCGGGACCGTTTATATACTACTCAAGCGGAGGATGTCCGGGAGATGTGTCAGTTGCGGTTAGCTGCAATTAGCGTGAACGGGGCACCCCAGGCCTATTGTCGGCCCACGTGTCGGTGTGGAAGCATCGGGAATTAACCGAGATGTAATCGAGTGTGGATGTGGATAGATAGACTGAAAGTTCTATTCCTCTACTAGTTCCAGGCCGAGGGTGTGCTTGTCTGATGCTAATATGATGCCTAAACAGGTGGAATTGTTCAAACCTACCTTGAAGTCCTGAATAGGATCTCAATGCTCTACACAACAGTAGAGTTGACTATGCTGCTCAAAAAGCTCGGCTCCAAGGATGATTTGAGAGCGGACACAGTCTCCTCAAACTTCGAGAATATAGCTCCAATAACGGATTCGCCGCATCCGCTCCCCTCACGAAGAGTGCTGGAAGTATCCCGCTTCTTGAAACTGATGCCGGGAGTGATGGTGACGCAGTTGTACTGCGACTCAGCCGCACGAAGCTGGCAAATTTCTTCAGTCTTGCAGTCCCCAGTACAAGATGAATAATCCCATCCGCGGGATTTGCGAGCGACGTAATCTTGAAAGGCAGAATCATTCTCCTCAAAGAGTGCCGTCACATTATGCCAAAAGGCAGGAGTCAGCTCCGCAGCATCGTCAGTGACAGGTGGGCTGAGAAGAGAGCCGTATACTTCTTTAGCAGAGTAGTACTTCTCCCATGTTGGCTTTGTCTGGTAGGTCGGGCTTGACATGTTGGCGATGTATACATCATAATCAAGGACACCAAAGGTGACAGGATCGACAGAATATACACGGAAAGTAGGATTGCCAGAGGTTGGGGTCAGGGCCGGAGCGATATAGGACATCATGGTCGCAGTGTCGGCTGTTGGCTTGGTATAGTCCGAGTAAGAAATCTCGAATTCGTCCTTATGAGTGTGTCCGTAGAAGACAGCGGCGATAATCGCGTCATAGCGCTGGATTATCTGGTTGAAGTAGTTGGATCCATCGTGCAAGGTGTCTCCAGAGCCCATTGGCATATGACCCAGAAGCCAGACTCGTTCACCGGCTTTCTCTGCGGCATCCAGCTCTGCCACCAGCCATGCCAGCTGGCCATTGGGGTCCGTCTGCATGGTTTTCTCATAGAGCCAAAAGTTCTCCTTGTAGTAAAAATTGGTGTTGAAAGAGATCAATCGAAGATTACCCTTGGGATACTTCACTGAGTAGGAACCGTAGTCATCTGCAATATCCGCGGCTGCTGATCCAATCCACTGAGTCCAGTCGGAGGAGAGAGTATCGTATGCCCATTGACTGGAGATGGTCGTGTCGATGTCATTAGGCGGGAAAGAATTGACAGGAGCAGCGTCATGGTTGCCAATAACGCCGTAGACCAAGTTGAGATAAGACGGCATACGATTTTTGTAGGCGTCGTTCAGATCGTTGGTGACTTCGGTTTCATTGACAAGCCAAACAGCGCCCTCGACCACGTCACCAGTGAAAATGGTGAATGAAGCATCGGGAACAAAGCTTTGAATGGCATCATACATGCTCTCTTCCAAAGTCAAAGGAGAGTCGCAATTATGGTTTCCAAATTCACCGGCGGGATACCCAGTGTTTCCAGGCGCATCGGTCGACGTGTATGGACGGCAACAAATATTCTTTGTGCAGTTGTAGCTACTTAGAGTTAGTAAATCTCTTCCAAGCAACTTTACCGAGGAATGCCATACTTTGCACCAGCTTCGTAAGACAAGTCAACGTGAATATCACTAATGTGAACAACCTGGATCGGAGTCTCTCCGCTGGACGATGGTCGAGATGCACCGGACGGTTTCGCTGATGGGAAATCGACAGTGTATTCGGTTATGTCTGGATAGTCACAAAGCCCAAAGATCGTAGTACAGAAAAGGGTCGCTGTTGTAGATGGAACGTCCATGTTGCGAAGGTCATGGGCAAGAATCGGGCCTTCACGAGCGATTGCACCTTCACAGACATCTTTGTCTTCCACCTTTGACAAGCATTAGTGATAATAGATGGTGATCAGATACGGTAAACAGACCCCAGCCAAAACACAGATATCAGTGATGACATCTACAAACGCATCGTTGCCCAGATGGGCCACCCCCTGAAGAATCACCAGCAGTGCCTATTAACAGCCTATGGTCAGCCTGGATCTGTCTCAAATAATATTGTCCACGGTAGGAAAATGATTTACCTCACAACCTGCGCAGGTCACTGTATTTTCGATGTCTGTCAGTATGTCGCTGACGGTGCTCCTTTTCGTCAGCGCCCGGTCCGGCGAAGCGAATGTAGCGCCCAACAGATTGGCAAACCCAATCCACTGTAAGATGAACATGGTGGCCACCTTCGGTCTCAAAAAGATAATAATATGTAGTTATTCAATCCCTCAGTTTCGACCGATAGGTTTCTTAAATTTTGGTTGTAACTTTCAAGCAACACCGAGTCTCCCCATTGCCAGACGGGAGACGGATAAGTACACCAGTGCCTTGCAGCAAGTCCAGGACCTAAAAGAGATTTGCCAGACACGTTCCTCTCTTTCAAGCAATGATTGACTGTTCGCTAACCGAAGCGGAGATCGAATGTTCAAAGGTCAGTCTCCCGCACTCATACCGATGAATCCTGCAAGGCGATTGGATCGTCAGGGCTCGCGTACGGGGACGAGAAGTTTAGCTTCACATAGATTCTCCGTGGCAGTCGGCCACATTTCTAGAAATGCACTAGCCGGGCGCTAGAGGTCGATCTATTCCTATGAAAACCGGAGGCGTGCCGACTTCACGGGGGGCTTACCCTTTTGAGGGACAATCACGATGCCCCACTGAGCGTTTTATCTCCGCTCGTTATGGGTCTGGTAAGGCTAATCTGATCTTTTTTTATCTCGTCTGCGTACATATAGGAGTAAAACTTGATGTGCTTTCTTTCGACTAATTCTTAGCGAGAAGAAAAGGCATAGGAGTATGAAGTAAAACAACCACAAATCACATAAAGAGAGGAAGTTTAGCATTGATATCCTGCATTGGGCGCACCGAAAAGGGTAGGCAATACACTAGAGTTCATACTGCACCTAGGTTTATTTCAATTTGATTCCTGCTCCAATAAGACTCGGTCGTTCTTTTTTTTTCACATCGTCTCATTCTTTCACGATAATACTTACCTAGGGTAGCTCGTACATGCATCCAGCAAAGCGACCACCAATAAAAGATACCAGCAACGTGTTTGGGAATTGAAACTAACTATTGGCTCATGATCAACGTCCCAATTAAGCTCTAGGTCTGCCTCAGTAATATTTACCGGGATGATGTGACTTGTGCAGGTTCTCGGAGTCTTCGGAGTACTAGAACCTGACTTCCCGACCACCGTCACCACCTCCGATGCTATGATGTAATAGCTCGCCCCTTCCTATACCCATGTGGAACTTAGCAGTCACCATGTAGCTATTGCCATGAAAGATTTTAATATAACCCATGTTCTTGTCTAGTTAGAATTTAAAATTCGCGACGGTCCAGTAAATCATCAATCGGTTCGGGATGCCGCCACTCCACGATCATTCTCGGTCCGATAAGACGGGGACACACTAGGGTGACAGAGAAAGCTTCGCCAGCAATCAGGCCAGGTTACGTCATAATAATTAGGGGGACGTATAAAGATCCCCTCCAAAGATTTTCTGTTGGTCTCAACTTTTTGAGACACCCCAGTTTTAAAATCTGTTGTCAAACACCATCTACAACCATGTCGAGTATCCTACACCACCACCACCACCATAACTCGGGGAACCCTTCTGAGGAAGCGTCGCATGAGTCACCTCAGCGTGGCTCGCACGTTGATGATAAAGCCAGTATGTCTAAAGCCTGCGATCTACATAATTTGATTTACTAATGCAATATAATAGACAATAGTGCCCACCATCACCATCACCTCTTTGGCCATCACAGCGAGGGCGATGAAAAGCCGCACCACCGTCCCAGTCAGGCGGAAATCGATAACGCTGAGTTTGCTGCCGCTAGGCATTATGACCATGCTATGAAAGGAAGCCATGGTGCCGGTGTCGGCTTCGAAGGAGGTCGACAGTGATTATGACGTTATGGAATAAGGGACCGCTATAGTCTACGAAGTGGATCATTTTTCACGGGTCACAATCGCATAGCTGATTGTTGACTGCAGAGGATATCCCGTGTATAGATCTCACCAACTTTAATATAGAATGAATGGTTATGATTTGCGCTGTTTTCAATCAACGCTCTCTTAACCTCCCAGAAAATATTCACGGACGAAACACATGAATTAAGCTACCGGGGATATGATGTTCCCTCACGGGACTTTGCGGAGGCCAGCCATCTCTTAATAAGAGTAAGTGCTTTGTAGGTATAAGACCTAGTCCGACCAGTCTGATAGATTAGGTGTACTCCCTGATCCGAGATCAATACGAAGTGTATATACGACCATAGGAATATGTTAACAAGGTTCTCGTGAGTTGGCATGGATTGGCGCGAGCATGGCGATGAAATCCTAGTGACCCGATGAGACATAAATACATTAAGATGAATGCACTCCATTGATGGCCATAAGAAGACCAACAATATTTAGAGTGGTCAAGACCTAAGCGAGGTGTCGAGGCACCACCGCCCAATCTGGCAATCGCTTTCCAGTGGATAGCACGTGACCACGCGTGTCGTCGAACGCGCCGCGAATATCAAACCAATCAACCTTAGAAACACCCAACGACAACGGCCTGCGGGGATCGCGACCGAGTCAATGTACCAACATGTCCTACTATGACATTGATTCTGTCCTAACGGATGCTCAGGTGAATTCGACCCCGAGGGTTGACCTTTCAGTTCGGATCTTTCCCCGCTAACATCACGGAACCCAGAAATTGCCATGCACTTTCGAGCTCGAAGTGCCGGGTCTAGGTGTTCTAGAAGGCAACCCTGGAGAAGATGTATGATGCCCGGAACCTCGCACGCCTCGCTCAGCATTTGACAAAATCCAGATCAAAGCGGGGACCCGTATCGACCTTCCACTATGGCTGGGTGAAATGCTTTCTATCGGGTAAGACATCGATTTCTTCCATAAAGATATCAATTTTAACGAGGGAATAAAGTGCGCGTCTAGGGACTTCCCGCCTGGTTACACTCGACATGCCCGAAGCGCTATCGGAGCGGGTGATGAATGCGCTGAAGGCAGACCCCCGCACAGTTGACCTGCGCGCACTAGCACCGCATTTTTACAGTCTCAGCGAGCGGATCCTTGAGCTGTTTGAGGAAGAAGACATGGTTGACGTGTTGAGTGATGTAGGTTTTTATGACTACACAAGTCGCCACCACTGACCATTCCCCCCCTAGACGTTCAAGAAAAGGGCTGCAGAAATCGCCGACCACGCCCATAACCCGCGCGGTGCCGTGGGGGATGGTGTGGATTTCCTTCGAGGGTTGGACGAGACCGAGCGGCAATGTATGTGCATGAATCGGAGTATTACCGAGTATGGCAACTGACGTATCGCAGTGTTCCGTGCTGCTCACGATCGGGCGAAGGAAATGCGAATTTGGTCGGGAGAGGCAAAGAGGAAATGATCTTTAGTGGGTGAGGCGGGGAAATCCGGGCTGAGCTGAGCTCGTCTAGGTTTCGAGAAACCAATATGAGATCTATCGCATAACTTTGTTACGAATGATAATGACATCTCCACGGGGTTTTTACTGCATGACAGTGGAAAATTCTAGCCCAAGAATAAATAAGAATATATCTAAGGATTTTGGTATGATGTCGATGATGTGGCAGATACCGGCACTAGATTAAAACTACCGTTCTAGACCGGGAACGGTGCAAGAAATGCTTTACACAGGTCTCATTGCCACCGTTTCAGGGTTTGTGACATGGAGTGCGGGCACGGCTGGCGGGCGCTAACTACGGGTCCGAGCATGCGATCTGTCGAGCCATCGTTCAGGCGCGATATCGATCTATGTAAGTCTATGGGGAACTACTGCAAGCAAGTGGGGATGCCAGGTAAGTGCGATCAACCATGCTCTGATGAACCGGGGGTTCGCAGAATCCATGGATCGGAAGTGGGACGGGAGCGGGTGGACAATCTTGTACAACCTAGAATCCTCACGGTCTCGAACCTTGGCGTGGAATCCAAGTGTATTGGCAACACATGTCCGTGCCGGGGAGGGGGATGTCCATGTAGAAAGGAGATTCGAATTGATGGACCCCCTGAATCCAAAGCAGTTAGACCAAACGGGTGGCACTCAAAGAAACGAAGCGAAACCAAGTAAGGACAAGCTGAGACGGTCTCACTCCACGGCCATCTTCCGATTGGCCTCGATTGATGTCAGGAACACGCAGATCATCGAATAATCTGAGCCTGGCAGTCCGTGAAATCTGTGATGAGATGCTCAGATTTCCCTTCTCATCTTCTATTCCTTCGGTTTGGCGCATTCCAGTTATCGCCCCGGACCCGCAAAGGGCACAACAACAACACACTTAGACTTTCCCACTTCGCCTCTTTCTTTCCCTCGAACGATGAACGACTGACTCATCACAATCTGATTCTCTGATGTCCCCTCGCTTCGTATACCTCACTTTTCCAGCCTTGGACCTTCCTCGCTCCACTAAGCTCCATCAAGTTGTCTTTGATTGCTTCTCTTTTTATCAACGACGCATCCCTCGCTTCTTGCAGCCGCTTTATCCTCCACAGTCACCGGATCGTCCAATACATTGTCTAGCGCACATCCAATTGCGGCCGCGCGTAGTGAACATCCGTCGATTAAATTTTCCGATGTGGTGGATTCGTCTGTGATCTACCGATTGACAGTGGACTCTGATTGCTCGGGACGCAGACCGCGCTCCAGTTGATTCCCGCTGCGTCAAGTATGCGCATAGGCTGCACGCCATGGACGTTCCTGTAATGGAGAAGGCCAGGCGGAGCTCGGCCGCGAAGCCTCCTCACTCTCAGGCCCCAATATATCATACCGAGGCCCCTCCGAGACCCCATGTTCCTTCCAAGAATCGCTCAACTTGTACGCCATTCCTCCTTGACTGAGTTCGATCTATACATGGTGTCGAGATCAAACTAATATTCCTACTTTTCACCAGCTCAGCCCGGTCGCCCTCAGCAACCGTCGCTTTCCCGTGTTAAGGGCAGAATCAACATGTATACGCCGCCACGAATGAGTCCTGACCGATCATGGCTGCAAGACCAGTCACCGGTGCGTGGGGGAGCCAAAACACCGCCTCAGTGGCACAGTACGATCTATTCCAAGTAGCCCAACTCAGACCTGAACACTAATCCCGACCATCAATTTAGAAACACCAGAGAAGGGCACTCCCACGTTGGTGAACCCCGCTTCGACTCTCCTGCAAGATATGCTGAAGGAGCAACGCGCGCATCGTGATTCACGAGGACCCGAATCCGAAGTCTGGGACGACAATGCCCCGAGAACTCCTGAAAGGCCCCGCACACAGGGAGACAACAATTCCACTGCCTCGGAAAAGGCGCGGAAAGCCAGCAACACCTTCTCCGCCGGACTGCGAAAGCCCAAGGAGATGGGGATGCGAGAGATGGATCAGGTGGGTCGGCTCTCGGTAGAACCACTGGATAAGCACAAACTAACCGTGGGCAGTACGTTTCCAAAATGAATAAGCTCAATTTCGACCTGAAGTTGGAAGTTTTCCACCGCACACAGCAGATGGGGAATTTAGAGAAAAAATTGGAGCGGATGAAGTCGATGGAGGAGGAGTTGAGTCGGATGCACAAGCTCGAGGAGGAATTAGAGGAGCTTCGCGAGGCTGAAAAGGATAATCGCCGTCTGCGGGAGTCAAATGAAGAACTTCGTCAGGAACTGGACAAGCGAGACCAAGCGGTCACCGAGGCCGTCCAATTCATTTGCCAGCTGGAAGCTAAAATCGAGCAGCTCGAGGCCGGCGGATTGACTTCGCAGATGTCGCCGAGTCGACCTATGCTCGATGGCCCTAATTCCTCGACACCGAAGGCTCAGGCCCAGGCTATTTTTGAGATCCCCGAAAGAACTTCCTCTCGAGGAGGCACTTTGAAAACTCACCCTGCTAGGCCGAAATCGTCGGAATTGCGGCAGCTTTCCAAGGCCCCGTCGTTTTTACACGATGAAAATCAGAGTACTGCCGCGCTGCGCAGTCTTTATGTTCCGGATAATAATAAGTCACACTCGGCTCTGAGTGAATTGACCAAGTCGGAGAGCTTCCACACTATGAACGACGCCACTGAACCAGGATCTCCTCGATTGAGCGTTCTCAGTGAGGCCAGTGAGCTGAACCCGGTTGATACGCCCTCGAAATGGCAGGATTACGACAAGCTCGACATCCCTGTCCGTAAAGCCGTCTCTACCACGAGCAGCCTGGACAGCTACGTTACCCCAACCGAGCCAACGGAAAACAAAGACGACCATGTCGACAACTGGATGCAGTCGCAGACTATCATCCAGCGAAGACAGAATCGGGCCATGTCCGATGCCTCGAAGGCAGCCGTTTCAACTTTCGGAGGCGACTTGTTCACGAGCAAACCCCGGGGCCGCCCACGTCTCGATACCTCGGTTTTTGGTGGTGCAAGACTTCCTCCTACTCCGGATACTATGAGCACAGCATATGCAGCGGTTAACAATGGATCAAACGGAAGCATTGCACCCCCGAAGAGCCCCCAGCAGAATCGTGATCAGCTGTTCAGCGGTCCACGGCTGGAACGCCACCGTTCTGCTGATGAGCTCACAACCCGTCGCAGCAGAGCTGGTAGCGATGTCACAGATAGCATGCAGACCAACTGCAGTGACACTCCTCGCCTTGGTGGGAGGCACTCTGAGTCACCCGTGATCTATCCTTTCAATACGGTAGCTCCCAAAGCCAGCGAGCTTCTTGGGCCTGGAAGCCCTAACAACCCTGCCCTTGAATCCTTTGCCGACCTCTTCCACCGAAACAGCGTGGATGAGGCAGTTCCCCCGCCAATCACCAGAAAGACACCCTCAAAAGCTCGCGTTTCTCAGCAAAAGTCGACGGAATTCGACTCTTCCCCACCACTGACACCACAGGACTGGCTTGCGGCCGCAAAGCAGACTCCCTGGTCTCGAAAGGAGAGAGCCCATGCACTTCGGATCGAGAGGGAGGAAGATGAACCAGCTCGCAATGTGATCAGCCAGGCTGCATTCCACGACAATGACAGCGTTGACTCCTTTGCCGTCGAGCCTGAAGTCCCCGGCATTCCAACTCTCAATATGGAAGCCCTCGACATTCTCGAGAACTCTGTTCCGGAGCAACTTGCTTCTATCCCTGAGCCCGAGGTGGAACGTAGTGCGGAGCCACGCCGACGCTTCAGCTTCCGCCCTGCCTTCCTCAGTCGCTCGAATGGTTCTCGTCGTCTTCAGTCTTCACCAAGGATGCCGGACTTCACGGATGACGAAGATGGCGCGCCATCCCCCATTATCCGAAAAACTAGGAACCCGAGCGGTGCACAACGTCGCCCTATGTCGCAGATCATCACAAACTCGACAGACTTCTACTCCAACGTTCCTACCGCAGGCGAGAGTTTCGAAGACAAGTCCCTACCCAGAGCCTTCCACCAATCCCTCATGGAAGCCCGCGAAGCAAGCCTACCCACCGAATCCGCCACAATCTCAGACCGCCCGTCAACATCCCACAGCATGGAAAACAAACGCCGTAGCTCACTAGGGATTTTCGGCTGGATGAAGAATGGCGGCAAGCGCCCAGAGCCTGCACACCCAGTTGTTGATGAGACATTCACCGACGTCGCTCAGAAAGAGAACCGGAATTCCACGCGCCTCACGAAGGAGCCTCCCCAGTTCTCTGTGCCTCGTGCTTCTACCCCGGACTCCATGGATGCGCCGACTGCTCGGCCTCGCTCGATGATGACTGTGAATTCTGATGATACTGCTCGACGACCTAGGTACATGGGTCGTCGGTCTCGGAGAGACTGAGATGGACCGATGCCGATGCCGGCTTGAATTCTCCCAAAATTGTCCTGTATTTTTTTGATACCCTCTTTTCCTTTGTATACCACTTGGGGATTCGAGACAGCATCGGTGTTGGGCAGTCATCTCGGCCTTGGTTGATTTATAGATCTCTGCACTGATTGCGGAGAGTTAACGATGTTTGGATAACCTCATCCTTTGATGTTTGACGCAAGATTATGTTAGGAGGTTCTTTCTTATTTCTTATGCCTTCTCCTGCTGGTTCAGGATGGCTGCACGTCTTGACTTATCGATGGAATTGGTTCGGTGCTTGATTTTTTAACGCTGATTATTTCGGAACTGGAGATCAACGTGTTACTCTTTCATCAGAATTGGATTCACATTAGTCTCGTCAAGCTTGGCTTCCACAACCACTTCAATCGTACATTACACCTGGACTTTTCTCAATAGTCCACGCTCCCAACGAACCGGCTTTTTTCTGGCGCCCAGGCCAGTCTCATTACCACAGACTCCAAATCCCGTTTTGACCATCCAAACGCCAAGTGCCAAAGGAACAAAATCATATAATACATCAAAAGGATCTGGGTTCGATCAGGTATAAAAGGCATTGAATAATACAACAACCTAATACCAGTCATTGCCCTGTTCACCCAACTTCTTTTTCTTGGGATTCATCGAAATAACTCGCTGCCCAGGAAGCGTATCGGCCGTGAACGCAGCCTCAAAAATACTTGCAATCCCACGCTTCGCATAGTGCTGGAACGAGTCATAATCATCATTCTTCCCGTTAATAGCTCCCCACTCCAAACAATCCGGCGTAGTCCCATCACCCAGATCAGTCCACCGAGTCACCACGATCGCCTGCTTGAACACTCCGCCACGCGGGTCTGACTTGTCCTCACACAATTTGACCTCGACCAGATACTCGCTCGGACACTCCGGACAGCGACGCATTGGTCGACAGAATCCACATAACGTTGTCAGTGAATTGGGATCGAACCCTCGACCGGCCCATCGGTCTTTGACTTTATGTTCGAGACCTTGTAACCCGCCCGTATTCCGCGGCTCAGGGATATGGCCCAGAGCGCACTTGCACATGGGCATCAACTCCCCGTCGCGCCAGTGTGCGCATGCGGAGAAATAGGGCCAGTAATCATCGCGCGAGAATAGGAGCAGCCGCTGCGCTGAAGGCGGGAGACCGGGCGCTGCAAATGTTTGACTTGTCACACGCATCAATAGTCGGCCATCATTGATATGGAAGCGAGAAGTATGCGTCCAGTTATCTCGATGCCATCGCCGGCCCATCTCGTCAGCCGGGAGACCGTATCTGCGCCCGAATCTGTGTGCGCGCATGACCAGTTGCACGAAAGAGAACGGGAGCATGCGTCCGTGGGTAATGCGGGTTCGAGGTTGCGGGTTCAGCGAGTTCGTCGACTCGGGGCAGTTGAACAGTGGATTAAGCACGTGTGATGGTCGTAGACGCTCGCTTCCTTCCTGCGTGCGCTTGTGGTATCGTCCGCACGGGAAACACATCAGATGATGCGGTAGAGAGTGGTCCATGCGGATTAAGAACTGCATTTTATATTCGAAGTTCTGCGGCGCTTCCAGGGCCGCGAAGTACCGTGGTCCTAACCTTCGGTACAATGTGATGCTGGACACAGCCAAACTAGCGGCCTCGGCCGGGTTCAGATACCACGCGATAGCGGCCCATAGACCCGGCGACAATTTCGCAATATCGCCTTCACCGGGTTCTCTGTTCGGGTCCTCTATCTCCGCGGGTCCGAAGCTATCGTCCGCCTCCAAGCATCCCAGCGAATGGATCATGCTCGTGTAGTCGCGGCGCTCGCCCAATTGAGTATCGAGATTTGCATGCGCCGCCTTGTATTTCATTCGATGGATTTGCAAGGGCGCTAGGTCTGGCATTGGGGGAGATTCTTCGACGCTGGGACGAGCGGCCAGCCGCAGGTCTGTCGTCGATCGACTGCCCTTCCGGAGCGTTTGGCGGGATTTCTTGGAACGTAAGGCATTGGAAAAGAAAGACTTGATCCCAGGCTTCTGGCCGGGGCTCTCGGCTGACATGATTGCGGGGGTTTGGGATTTGTGCAGGGTCCAAGATGAATCTTGTGTTCGAAGATCGTCGCAGAGGTGGTGACGCGCTTACATTATACATGATGTGACGGGCCGTCGCGGACCGATCAGCCACATTGTGGCTATAACCTAGAGCTTGCGAAGCTTTTTTGGAATTACTTTTTAATTAACAGTAATTTGCCTTGGAACAAAGGAAATTTCTCTGGACTGAAAGTATCAGACAGACGCTACAATACAGGAGAATTGGTAGGGTGCAGGGCCCCTATATTAAGGCTTCACTTTAAGAGAAGCGCTTCTCAACGGCCTTCCAGTTGATCACATCCCAGATAGCACTGAAGTACTCGGCCTTGCGGTTCTGGTATTGCAAGCTAGAGTAGACTGTTAGCTTCCAAGAAAAATTCGTAATTTTCAGGTAGAGCAACTTACTAGTAGGCGTGCTCCCAAGCGTCAATGCCGAGCAGAGGCTCGAATTGGCCGACGACGGGGTCCTGGTTCTGTAGAATGGTCAGTTATCAAAGCCCCTGATATCAATCTAGTAGAGGTCGCGACTTACGGCATAGGTGCGGATGCCAATCTGGCCAGTCTGCTTGTCCCTGACGAGCCAAGCCCAGCCGGAGCCCTGGATGCCAGCCAGAGCAGTGTTCATCTTGCCCTTGAATCCGTCGAGGCTTCCATAGGTAGAGTCGATAGCCTTGGCCAGAGAGCCGGAGGGTGCCTCACCACCGCCGGCGTTCTTGGGAGCCAGGTTCTCCCAGAAGAGAGAGTGGTTAAGGTGGCCACCGCCGTTGAAGTTGATGGCGGGCTTAAGGGCAATCTGGGCAGAGATGTCGCCCTTCTGCTGGGCCTCCTGGAGCTGCTCAACTGCATTGTTGTAGTTGGTGACATAGGTGTTGTGGTGGTTCTTGTGGTGCAGCTCCATGATCTTGCCGGAGATGGAGGGCTCGAGAGCGCCATAGTCGTCTAGATTTGAGATTAGTCTACTTGTCTTCACCTAGGGTATAGATTGACACTGGAGATTTGCGCCAACATAAGGTACCTACAAGACAGGTCAGGCAGAGTAGCCTTGCCGCGGGCAAAAGTCAAGCCCGCAGCGCCGGCCTTGGAGGAAGCCGAAGCTCCCGAACGAAGGGCAACACGAGCGGAGTTGGAGAACAGAGCAGCCATTGTGAATATTTGGGTATAAGTGATTGGGGGTGAAGTGAGAGAGTTGAGGATATATGAAGAATATATGAAGTAAGAGGGAAGAAAAGGGCGAACGGAATCTCTCAGAGCTATGAAGTAACCGAGCTAAACGTCATCTTGTTTTCGTCGCCTCGGACGCGGGTTGTTCCGCCCCGGCTCCGCACGTGAATTTCATGAGCTCTGACTTGAAGATCTTACGATCGAGCTGCGAGCTACTAAGTTGTCGCTTATTTACAGTGACAGCCGGGGGCCATGGAGTCGCCATCGCCACCCTATGCCGGCCAGAAGCGCAAGGTCGCCGACATGAGTTCCGATAGCGAAGACGACCGCCCGACCAGCGGTTTTCGGGGTTTCGCCAGAGCGCGAGACCGCTCCGAATCGCCCCCGAGAATGGGCGGTTTGGGCAGCGCCAATCGCAACCCGTGGAACAAAATGAACAATGGCACCAGCGATGCCACAGGACCCCGCGGTGGAGGCGCCTCCCGTGGAGGGAAGGGCCCCGGGGGGAACTCATTCGCCGCGCGCATGATGGCGAAGATGGGTTACAAGGAGGGGCAGGGACTTGGATCTAGCGGGCAGGGTATCGTCAACCCGATCGAAGCCCAGGCGCGCCCGCAAGGTGCCGGTCTGGGTGCAGTACGGGAGAAGACCAAGCAAGCACGCGATGAGGAACGACGAGACGCCGCGCGACGAGGCGAAACTATCGATGACAGCTCCGATGAGGAGAAGCGAAGACGGCGAAAGAAGAAGGAAGGGCGCAAGACAGAGTCTCGCAGCGGAACAGGCACCCCGGCGCCGCGACCCAAGAAACCCCAGTTCCGGACAGCACATGAGATGGAGGCCGATATGGAAGGTCTCGAGGTGCCTAATGTCCTCAAATCACTCATTGATGCCACTGGAAAAGAACAACGTACCCTGACATCGACTGCTGGCTTGATGGCAGGGCAGGAATTCGTCGGTTCGGGTGAAGGAGAAGCATTGAAGATCGCTCGGCGTGCCCGACATGATCTGGAGGCATTTGCAGATGAATGGAAAGGCTTGACCGAAAGGAAAAATTTTATCGAGATTGAAGAAGCGCAGGTCGTGGACGAACTAGATGCCTACCAAGCCCGAGTCAATCATCTTACTGGGCTGATCGCCGCCGTGGAAGAGCTGGATCTCTTTGAACATGATGAAAGTATTGCAGTCAAATTCGATGAAATGACTGGCAAGCTTGAAGCCATGAAGACTCAATATCACGACGTCATGGATGATTACAAGCTAGCCGAGGCTGCTGTCGCTGCTATGCACCCGCTATTCCGCCAGGCCATGGAGGAGTGGGAGCCCTTGCAGAATCCCACGTTCCTGGTGTCGAACCTTACCCGCCTCCAGCCGCTTCTCGCTCGCCGGAACGAGAATGAAGAATTCCAACGGCAATCGACATCGCCTTATGAAACGATGATATACACTCTCTGGCTTCCACGGGTTCGTTCAGCCCTTATGAATGACTGGGATGTCTATGATCCGACGTCTGCGACCACCTTGGTCACTTCCTGGAAAGCGATCGTCCCTCCATTTGTACTTGCCAATGTTCTTGATCAGCTGGTTGTCCCTAAACTCAGCGGGGCATTGAAGGAGTGGAAGCCCCGAAGCAGCCGACGACATCCATCCCAGCACGATGGAAAGTTTCCATGGTGGCTGTTTCAATGGCTGCAATACCTGGATGAAAAGCACACTAATCCTAAGCAGCCAACGGGTCTCATGTCAGACACCAAGAGAAAGTTCCGTGTGGTGTTGGATTCATGGAGTCTACACAGGGGCCTGATTAATGGTCTGGACCTCTGGAAGGATGCTCTGGGCAGCGAGTTCGATGTGTGTCTACGCAACCACTTGCTACCACGCTTGGCACGTCACCTCCGTGAAGATTTCATCGTGAATCCTCAGGAACAGGATTTGACGGCACTCGAGGATGTTTTCCGGTGGAAGGACTATTTCCAACCCGTAGTCATGGGCGAGCTGCTTGTCTCCGGCTTTTTCCCGAAATGGCACGAGATCCTTTACATCTGGCTCACCAATGATCCCAACCTCGAGGAAGTTGCTACTTGGTTCTCTTGGTGGAAAGAACAGATTCCGGCCGAGGTCAACGAAGTTGCCAAGGTGGACAATGAATGGAATAAGGGCATCCAGACTATGCACCACGCAGCGGAGCTCGGAGATCGTGCAGCTGCCGAGCTCCCACGCCCAGCCACTGCTCGAGCCACGCTTCCCACGCGCGAAGACACTGTGGCCGAGGCGGCGGCGGCGGCAGCAGCAGCTGTCCCACCAAAGCCTAAAACACACATCGAGGAGGAGATTTCATTCAAAGACATCCTGGAAAATTGGTGTGTGGAACAGGGGCTCATTATGCTTCCGTTGCGCGAGGCACACCCGCAAACCGGGCACCCGTTGTTCCGCATCACAGCCAGCGCAACCGGAAGAGGTGGAGTGGTGGCCTTCTTGCAGGGAGATATCGTCATGGTACAAAACAAGAAGGCCAAGGATGTGTGGGAGCCCATGGGCTTGGACGACCAGCTGGTAGAGCGCGCCGAGGGCCGCTAGCTTATACCAATCGACCGCCACTACTCGGCAATGAAACAATGACATGTATTTCGTGCTATTTAATATACCCCACGCTGATAATTCGTCATCTCATGCATCTTCACTCGAATGTTCTTGGCCGTGACGTGGGTCCCCTCGCAAGGCTGCAGGGCTGCACGTCTCGGCATCGTAATAATCCGGTATAACGGAACTCATTCTCTTGGCCATTGCATCCTTCGGTGTTTTTGCTTTTTGGCCCGGGTATTCCAACGTTGCTCTTAGAGCGAGCCGGGTTCTTGACCCCACAGGCCCCAATTTTGGTTGTTTCTGAGAACGTATGGGATATCAACCTGCGGCCCCAGACGATCCACATCTCGGCCATAGTATCCCTCCCCTTCTCCTTTCATCATTGTGGGGGCCATGAGGCTCACAAGTCCTGGCTCAATTGTACAGCCCAGTGTCAGTGGGCCCTCGCCCCCACCCATCGGTCACAAATCATCTTGGTAGCTCTTTGCCCGATGCACGTTGTTGGGTCATTCAAGTCCGTGCTGCCTCTTTGTCTGCGAATAGATGACGTTCAGTTCCAGTGGACCAACCTCCCTGCAAATGAAAGTCTTCAAAGAACCAAATCAGGGCACGATCCATGTATCAATGGCAGATTTAGGCATCCTTTCTTGGATGGCCGAAACCGCCTTGCTATGAGGTGTATTTAAGTCCCTCCGCTTCCCATTCTCATGTCAGGTATTCCAAGGCGTCCTCACTTGATCCACATTCATCTTCGCATTAAGTCCAGCTATAGAACAACCATGCATCTCAACACCCTTACCATCCTCCTCTTTTCTACCTTAGCTATAGCCGCCCCTGCAGACGAAGATGCCGCGCCCACATCGGTCACCCTCACTGTCCCCAGTGACATCGTGAGCGAGTTCTACTCAGCACTACCAACATCCGACCGCGCAAAGATCACCGACTCAGCCGGCGCTGAGGAAGTTCTCAGCAAGTATGCCTCTTCCACATCCTTGTGGTCAAGCCTTCCTTCAGACGTGAAGAGCTTTGCAACATCCGTTGCTATGCTGGGCTCATCGCTTTCGGCAAACGCTGCTTCTACTTTTACCTCCACTTCGGCAACTACAACTTCCACTGGTGACTCGAAGTCGGATTCTCCATCTACTTCTGGGTCTGATTCTACCTCGGTCTCCAGTTCTGCTGGTGCCAGAAGCTCATCTTCTCCTTCTACTGAGTCTTCGACTGCTGGTGTACCTGCCGCTACTGATAATATTGCCCTGGGCTTTGCTGGTGTTGCCGGTGTCCTGGGTGTGGCTCTTGCTCTTTAAACCTGAGCAAGGGCAGTTCCTGAGATTTGTGGACTACTCTGAGTGTTTTATGACTTCATGAATAATAGTACAAATCTTAGATGTATATCTTAGATGTATATACGATGATTGCCCAGGTCAGAATGTGAAATCAGGACCATCTGCGCATCTGGGTAATCAAGTAAATAGATTGCTATTTAAATATTTTGCACTGTTTTTGCCGCCCTTCATCACGGGGATTATTACTCTGCTTTATAGATGTTCGTATAGATCGAGATACCCGTCAAGGAAAGCGGTCGCAACCGACTTCGCAGTTTTGCCAACTAAAGCGGTCAGGTGATGCTAGATGAATTTTGCCCGATCAGCTATCGTAATAACCGTTCCTCGTCACCTCTTACCATACCTCAATTCTATTTTTTTCACATTCACAATGTTCCAGCGCACTCTCATCAGACAAGCCCAGGCCGCCCGGTCGGTTCTGGCAATTTCCTCCTCCACATCCGCGCCGCTCGCTCTCCGACGGACAACACGGTTGCAACAACAGCTGCCCGCTGCCATCCGGCCATTCGCTCCTCAGCCCATGTCCCGCTTCTACTCCACCGAGAAGGAAGCTCCCAAGGAGACCGAGGGCGAGGAGGCCGAACAGGACCCTGTCCAGAAGGAGCTCGAGGAGAAGAAGAAGGAAATCATTGACCTGAAGGTATGTTTTTCCCTCCGAGCTTCAATTCCACTGTCGTGTGCCCCAAACTGACTAGCATTAGGATAAATACCTCCGCTCCGTCGCCGAGTTCCGCAACCTGCAGGAGCGCACCAAGCGTGACATGGAAAGTGCGCGCAACTTCGCCATCCAGCGCTTCGCCAAGGACCTTCTGGAGAGCATTGACAACTTTGACCGGGCACTGCTGGCCGTGCCGAAAGAGCAGCTCGAGGCCGCTGAAACCGAGGACAACAAGGCTCTGCTCGACCTCGTTTCCGGTCTCAAGATGACCGAGAACATCCTCATGAACACTCTCCAGAAGCACGGTCTGGAACGTTTCGACCCTGGCGAGAAGGTTGACGGCAAGGCGCAGAAGTTCGACCCTAACCTGCATGAGGCTACTTTTATGGCCAAGGCCGACGGCATGGAGAACGGCGATGTGATGTACGCCCAGACCAAGGGCTTCCGACTGAACGGACGTGTTCTTCGCGTAAGTTATGCTTCTGAGTTTGATTGTTTGGGGCTATTTTCTGACGTTAATTTTTCCCTGTAGGCTGCCAAGGTCGGTGTTGTCAAGAACGACTAGATTTCTTCTCCACTATAACGTTTCGCCTTTCCTCCTTCCTCTTTTCATTATATCTGTACCATATATCATACGTTATGATCGCGGTGGGGATTTGCACTCGGATGCGGCTGGCTGTTGGTCCGGGGAAAACTATTCTTTCTCATGTCTGCTTATCTCTTGGATCTGTATGATGATACACCTTTGTTGCATGTGACTGGAGGCGTCCGGATTCGTGTTGGGTGTGTGTTTTCACTTGTTTCGCGCAATCTGTGTCTCCCGATAACTCTCTCCTCATCTCTGTATAATACACACCCGTTGGAGGCTAATAGCCTCTGGACGTTCCTGATTTATGCTTCATGTTGTAAACATTGTAGGAAAATGCCTCATATTGTACAGTTCGGAGTATAGTAGAGATATAGTACAGAATCTTTCTTCAACTACCTCAACTCCACTCCAAAGTCACCAACGAGCTTCTCCCGAACCTTGTTATGCATCTCGTTGGTTTCCTCGTTGGTCAAGGTGCGCTCCAGACTACGGTAGTTGATACGGTAGCACATGCTCTTGCGCCCAGTCTTGGGGTGTGTGAACTCATCAATCAGAGTGACGTCTTCGACAAGATCACCACCGATTCCGCGGACAATCTCCATCACATCGTTCTCGTGGAAAGGCACAGCGCCGCCAGCAGCACTGCTGCCACCAGTCACGGCAGAGGGAGGCAGCCAGAAGGCAACATCCTTGTATGATGCAGGGTGCTTGGAGAACGGCTTGAAGCGCGTGATCTCACCAGCACGGAACTGGGACAGGAAGCGCTCGTCGCGAGACCAGAAGAGCCGAATATCAGGAATGTTGAAGAGGAGCATGGCGATGCGCTCGATGCCCAGACCAAAGGCCCAGCCGACGCGGTTGGATACATCCGAGTTATTGAGGAGGTCCTGCTTGATGACACCGCACCCGAGAATCTCTAGCCAGTCACCTTGCCAGAAAACCTCGAGTTCCCATGACGGGCTGGTGAAGGGGAAGTACGCCTCGACCCAGCGAACCTTCAGAGACTCGGGGTCGACCTTGCTGCCAGAGCTTGCTGCCGCGGCCTTGCTGCCCTCTGTGAAAACCTTGATGACCATCCGCTCGAGAGACCTCTTGAGATGCTCCGCAATAGCCTCAACTTCCTCCTCGCTATGGTGCTCCTTCTGCAATGGGTTCCGCTGGGGGTGGAGAGTCGGGTTGGGATCCTCGACGGGGACGTCATGGCGCGGGATCAATGCCACATCAGCCTTGATTTTGGCAGCGGTCTCTGCAGAATGCGCAAGAGGATTGCTGTCCGGTCGCTTCCAGAGCATTGCGCCTTCCATCTGGTGAAAGACCGGGTAGTGGCTACGGTCGATGGCATCACGTCGGTAGACATCGGCGATCACGGTGTATCCGACTTCCTCTGGGCGGATCTGCTCATTGCGGTTGATCTGCTGGAAATATGCTTGTTGGTGTGCGCTCGTATGTGTGCGCAGCACCGTCTTGTCGTTGATGTAGTAAGTATCGGTGCGAGAGCGACCCGGGTGGTCCGGCGGGAAGCCCAGGACATCGAAGTTTTGTGCGGTTGTGACGACGGGATTTTTCTCAGAGTAGTTGCCGAAGACGGGGGAGGGGAATTGGCTCTCGATGAGTTTGCGAGTAATGGCGAGAGGATGGTTCTCATCGAGGTAGAGCCGTCGTCCGACATGGGACAGAATTGTGTCGGGGGTGTTGGTCCATTGGTCGGTGGGATAGGCGTCACCTTCGATCTTCAGATTGGACTTTGAGCTCGGTGAGCTAGCGTTGGGGTTCTGATCAGCGGTGCGGAGAGCTGCAGTCGAGCTCCAGGTCCGAGTGACCGCGGGGATGGGCTCGCGAAGCGCATGCAATCGGGGAGTAGGGATCATGGGACGAGTCGCAGCAATGGACCACCGGCCATTACTAGCACGTAGGGCTCTTCCGGTAGCTAACAGCCGCATTGCTGGTGAATGAGTGGCTATCAGTTGAAAGTCGGCGCCGCGAGTTGCGGAATCTCAAAAACACCTCGGGGCCGGGGAAATGAGTCGCCGAAGTACACACGGTTCAATGCAGCACGTTTGCCAGGAAGCAAGGTCTTGTCTTCACAAACCATTTATGGGAGAGAATGCTAATTCTTAAAGTATACCGTCAAATAAATCACTCCGTGGATTTTCAGCCTCCAGTAAGCTCCGGAAATACAAGAAAGAACGCATTGTCTTGAAGTCTTTATTATAGCGGCATTGTCATAGTATAACTAACTATTCAACATCTATGACAAAACATCGAATGCCATATTTAAGCCTTCACTTTGGGCTCATTAGTGGAACCACTAGAAAATCTGATTGACAACCATTGGCTATTTGAGACCACACGCCTTATGTATGAAAAGAGGTGATTTATCTATTCACGGGAGGTACCTCGCTAAGCTTCAAAGCTGGACGTCAGGTGTGACAATGTCCAAGTAATGCTCATGCTGCATACCAAACCTCGAAAGACAAAGTTGCTCAACTTGATGTCTTCTAAGATCCACAGTTTGCACCTTGACCCCTCCACGTCTCCAGTATACAGCAAAGACACTGTTTGACATCGAAGGGAGTAAAGACTGATAAATCACAGATAGATGAAAAAGCCAATAGTCATAGTAGGTCCCTCCCGGCCTGTCTTATCTGATCAACTTTCGTGATATAGAGGGGCAAAATCAGGAAGGCCCCCTCGTCCCTCGGTAAACCCTTCCTCCCGCCAACCTCCGTGATTTTGCCGAATACCCGCATACGCGCCGCCGAATTTCCACTTGACTCCCGTCAAAAACCCGCAGGCATATCGTCGATCCGATCATCGAGAGCCCTTCTCGGGGTCTACTTCAATAACCGAAGGCAACGCGAGCAGTTCATCGTGACCAGACCAGGGCAAGGGCTGTACGTCCCTTACAGGCTGTATATGGTCGGTATAGGGAAAACCGAGCGTTTGATTGGGCGGCGGCGCCAGGACCCATCGAGGAACGAAGAACAATTGGCCGATGCGCCGTTGGTCGGGGCGGCCGAGCGGAGCATCGGCGGCCTGATTTGTCTCCGTATTTTGCGTTGCCAAAATTACGTCAAAACTCACGGTTCAGCGCGGACTTGAAAAAAATGACCCAGAGCCGGACTTCCTAACAACCACTCTCCCCTCTTTCCCACCTTCGCTATCGAGCGCCCTTGTTTCACTCGAACAAGATGGCCGATAGCGGCAAATTACTCGAGGCTCCGGCCCATTCGCGGGTGGCGCCGGTGTCTACGCCTGCGCAGAACAAATCGACCAAGGTGCATTATCCGTTTTGGTTTGGAGGTTCGGCCTCGTGCTTTGCGGCGGGCGTGACGCATCCGTTAGACTTGGGTATGTGCTCTTGCGATACGCTTATATATGTGACAGCGTGCTAACTAGGCCTTTGCAGTCAAGGTACTTTCCAGCTCCGTCATGATCGAGGGTTTTGCACGCTCCGAACTCGATTGCTGATATATGCGCTCGTCGCATTCTAGGTCCGGTTACAAACGCGCACGCCCGATGCCCCGAAGACTATGGTGGGCACATTTGGACATATCGTCAGATATAATGGATTCTTCGCATTATACAATGGTGTAAGTGCAGCGCCCAACCCACGCCGATGAACGATGATCGCCCTGCATAAGAAACGTTTTTGGCTGACGAGACCGCAATTGGGTTGAACATATAGCTCTCTGCCGCCATGCTGCGTCAGATAACCTATTCCACAACACGATTCGGCATCTACGAAGAATTAAAATCCCGCTTCGCCAAACCCTCCCCGAACTCTTCCTCTTCCTCGCCCGGCATCTTTACTCTCCTCGCCATGTCATGTACCTCCGGCTTCATTGGCGGTGTTGTCGGTAACCCGGCCGACGTGCTCAACGTGCGCATGCAGTCCGACGCAGCCCTGCCCCCGGCGCAGCGTCGAAACTACCGCCACGCCTTCCACGGCTTGGTTGAGATGACCCGGACCGAAGGATTCAGCTCGCTTTTCCGTGGCGTGTGGCCGAATTCCACCCGCGCAATCCTTATGACTGCCTCACAACTGGCCTCTTACGATACCTTCAAGAAAATATGCATGGAGAAGGCCGGTATGGGCGATAACCTGGGCACGCACTTTACCGCCTCGTTTATGGCTGGTTTCGTCGCTACTACTGTCTGCAGTCCCGTTGACGTAATCAAAACTCGCGTCATGACTGCCTCTCACGCTGAAGGCCGTGGCCAGAGCATTGTTAGCCTACTGCGTGACATCTGCCGCAAGGAAGGTCTGGCGTGGACGTTCCGCGGCTGGGTTCCCAGCTTTATTCGTCTGGGCCCTCATACCATTGCCACGTTCCTTTTCCTCGAGGAGCACAAGAAGCTTTACCGGAAGTTGAAGGGCATCTAGATTGACATTTTAGAGGTTTGTGCATTTTCTTTGTTGTCACTACCTCTTGACATCTCTCTGCACTTTTGACTTGACCTATTCCCCGTATATCACGACTCCCGCTCCCTTTTTCTGACTTTTCGGGCGGGGCACATGTCGAACACAAGCATTTTAGCTTGTACATATCTTACATTCTCATTACTGTTGAGCAGTTTGGTGATCCATGGCCAGGAACACAGCAGCCTGGCCGGGATCGCCGTGTACAGGATGCATTAGATGGCAGCTCGGGGAGATTGGAACCATATAGACATAGATACACCTTGAATTGCATTCAGATCGGTTTCCGCGAGGAGCATCATTTACTCGGTAGACCACGTAGAGCATTGCTTTTGGCCCGCATGGACTTGACCTCGTATACTACGCCTCGCCAGGGGACAGATAGAAGGATAACTTCAAGTTGACCCGGTCCCTGCGGCCAAACTTCTCAGTACCCGGCGTTTATCTTACGACAGGAGAGTATCAGCTAATCGAACACGTTTCTTAGCAGAATGGCAGGTTTATAGACACCCCTCCTCCGAGCGATCGGATTACATCCAGGAAGAAAGGAAATGCAACCCCGCATGACCAGGTAGAGTACATTGGAAGATTTGTCAATACACAAAATTTGATATAGCCCAATTAACCAACACGAAGTAGCAGTTGGTTATTTACCGGTCAAGGTGAGCGGGGAAGTTGCCGGCCTCTGTGATTCAATTAGCATGCGCAGGTCAAATTTGCCAGGGGATGAACACGTACCGCGCTGGCCGTCCCAGCGGTCGGTCCAAGCCTTGGGGCAGAGGGAGCGGAAAGCGTGGTAGAACTGGATGTAGATTAGAATCTGTCGCAGTTGGATTGGGTATGAGGGTCCGAAGTACCTGCTTGCAGGGGCGGAAGTCATCACCCTTGGCCTCGACACACTTGTAGTAGTCGACATAGTTCTGCCAGCAGTGCTTGGTCCTGGAAGCGCAGATGTTAGAGATGGTGCAACAGGGATATTGGACGGGGTCGCGTACTGGTTCTGCTGAGGGAAACGAGCGTCGTAGCCTGCGATCGCATTCGGAAAATGTTAACTTCGCACTGTCCGAGCCGATCGGTAGACACCTATCTAAGGTATCCCGACAAGGAATGACATCGCAAGAAAATCGATGGTATACGCACCAGCTACAACCATAGTTAGCAATTGACTCTGGGGGAATTGGGGAAATGGCCCTCGTTTTTACGGGAGGGGGAGTGGGCAGACGTACCAGTAACGAACTTGAAGGGCTTGGTCTCGACGGGCTCGTCGGGGTCAACTTCCGGAATGGCACCCATTTTGACGATGTGTACTCAGAAAGAACACGGAAAGACAATGGCAATGGTAGGAGGGGAGAGGAAAGGCGAGAGGTAGAGATGGGACGTTGGGTGATCGAAGCTGTGAAGAGCCGGGCGTGACCGCGGGCGGTCAAGCGAGAGCCACTGAGCGTCGCTGCTTTTCCCAAAACCACCCGAGCCAGTCACAGCCCGCTCTGGGAAAGCTAACCTCAAGTTCTCGGTTCTCGTCTTCCTTTCTCTTCTCCACCATCCAACTCCCCTCCATCCACCACCATGTATCCCACCCGCGTCTTCCGGATGCAGCCCTCGCGGCCTTTCTACAGCCCGGCCCCTGTAAGTTTTCAAAGACCCTTTCTCGGGTGTGATCATACGATCGGGTTCGGTTAAGGCTAATTCCCATGCAGAAGGAGGCTCACAGCGGTACGACTCCCCCTTGATCACCGCCACCTTCTACGAGCCATTGATCCACCTGGCCTGGCTTCGAGATTGTGAAGAGAGAGAAAGAGGGTGAGAGAGCCATTATGACTAACGTGTTGTTTCGCAGCCCACACCATCTCGCAGCGCCTGCGCCTGCTCCGCAAGGTTCCCCCGGAGTTGATTCCTCTCGGTATGTCTTCTACCAAGGAAACCCACGCAAATGAAGCAATCTCTAATTATTTTCTAATAT
Organism: Penicillium sp. S103-07; assembly: GCA_037042055.1. Lineage (NCBI taxonomy): Eukaryota > Fungi > Ascomycota > Eurotiomycetes > Eurotiales > Aspergillaceae > Penicillium > Penicillium sp. S103-07. The sequence continues at coordinate 422,540 of JAXQJQ010000012.1, read as the reverse complement.
TCAGGCATTGTCCTTGGGTACGTATTCTTCTGATATGATACTCCCGATCGAACCCGCGCATCACATGCTCGAGATTTCTCCATCTCTCCACCCCCAACCCCATGCGCCCAGAGTCAATCATTTCCGTTCCCCCATGCTGACCCATTCCTTGCAGTGTTGCCGTCGGTGCCGCTATCTACGCAAGCGGCAGGAAGCTCATGACCGACAAGACTCTCCGTCTCACCCGCAACAGCCCCGAGAGCCGCGAGCACTAGATGTACCATCATTATGTTTCTTTAAGCTCCGAGAATGCGATTCCAAGTTTCTCATTTGAATCCTTGCCGCCTGTATTGTTTCAGACAGACTGGAAGCCGAGAGAAAAATGCAATTGAGCGCATCAGGAAAGAAGACGTGTCCGGTACCGCAGAGTGTACATAGACCGGCTCGTCTAGGTGACTGAATTTTGATGGAGTATTCCGGCAAAAAGGACGTTCGTTGTCTTTCATTATTATCGTAGCTATCGTAGTAGTGGACATTATTCGGGCTTCGGACCGGCAACGTCGAGCTGTTCCAACCCCTGCATCGGGTCTTGTGGGCGGTTGCTCTCGGCCTGGGCCTCTTCGGCGGCTTGTCGGTCCTCGTCGCTAACTGCATACTTGGCCAGATAGCCCTCCTGTAATGCCATATCTAGTTAGTCGCAATGCGATAGATGAAGGTTTAATTCATACGTACCTGCTCCCAGATTGCGGTCTTGCTGCCCAATCCCTCGTTGGCGTCCTTCTGTGGTTTGGCGGCTGCAACCTTGATGGTACGCCCATAGAGCTCGCTGCCGTCCATATTGTCGATGGCTTCTTTGGCGTCCTGCGGCAGGTCGAACTCCACGTATCCAAAGCCGCGGTGGACGTCAGAGGAGTTGGGTGCGTCTGGTTTGGGGAGAGAAATGTCGACCACTTCACCGAATGGAACAAATGCCTCTGCCAAAGTCTGGGTCGTCACGGCCTGGTCTAGGCCGCCCACGTAGACCGTGCTCTTGAGTCGTGTGCTTTCACTCATGGTGGGGACTTTGCTGTAAAAGCCAAGCTCGAATCAGATTGGAAATTGTCGCAAATTCAAACCAAGTGCACCTATATGACGGATCCGGATATGCTCAGCTCGTGGGATCAAGGATAATCGTGTTCTGGACGTGGATAGTTGCTTGTCCGCAGGTCTGCTCGAAGAAGAGAAACTGATATCACGTGCGACAAACCTCGGGGCTGTTTTGGCGAGTCCCCGATTGGGTTTAGCGCGGGTTCCCCGGTCCCTCCAAGTCCAGGAGGCCACTTGGTTTACTCTGAGATGCACGCCCCCCATTGTCAATTTCTTGTACAGGGGTGGGATCTGATTGTCACTTTTTAGACTTGTGGCTCGACTGGCTTCGATTCCCTTCACATATACCCCTCCTCTCCATCATGGTCCGTCTGAGGGAGATCCCAAGGACGGCCACCTTCGCCTGGTCTCCTGGGGCTGCATCGCCATTGATCGCCACCGGAACTCGGGCAGGTGCCGTCGATGTCGATTTCTCGAACAAAACATGTCTTGAGCTCTGGGATTTGGGCTTGGATCGCCAGGACGCTAGTGAGGAACTACAGCCTATAGCTAAGCTCGACACCGACTCTGGGTAGGATACCGATCACGAACCTCCATGATGACCGATTGTACTGACGGGTGTGCTTAGCTTCAACGACTTGGCTTGGACCGAGTATGATGATACTAAACGAGGTGTTATTGCTGGTGGTTTGGAGAATGGCTCGTTGGATCTGTGGAACGCCGATAAGCTGCTTGCCAACTCCAGGTGCGCAGGATTCCACCTATACAAAATCACCAAGTTCAATGGCTGATTGATTCTAGTGATTCGTTGATCTCGAGAACCTCGAAGCACTCCGGCGCTATCAAGTCCCTCCAATTCAACCCCAAACACTCCAACCTCCTGGCAACTGGAGGTGCGAAGGGCGAGCTCTACCTTTCAGACCTGAACAATATCGAGAATCCCTTCCGATTGGGTACCAACGCGGCTCGCACAGACGATATTGAATGCTTGGACTGGAACAAGAAGGTTGCGCACATTCTGGTAACCGGTAGCAGTGCCGGCTTCGTGACCGTTTGGGATGTGAAGACTAAGAAGGAGAGCCTGACGCTCAACAACATGGGCCGCAAGGCTGTCAGCGCAGTTGCCTGGGACCCCGAGAAGGTAGGATACTATATGAACAACTGGACATAACTCAGTGTTGATAACATGTGAATAGCCCACCAAGCTGGTCACCGCTACCCCCCTCGAGTCGGACCCCATGATCTATGTCTGGGACTTGCGAAACTCGCACGCTCCGGAGCGGGTAAGATGAACTATTTCTATCTTGGTTTAGTGTGCGGGGAAACTGACATGTTTAACTATAGACTCTCAAGGGCCATGAATCTGGCGTGCTCTCGCTTGCATGGTGCGAGCACGACCCCGATCTCCTGCTGTCTTCCGGTAAAGACAACCGCAATATTTGCTGGAACCCGCAGACCGGTACCCCCTATGGCGAATTCCCCGTTGTCACCAATTGGACTTTCCAGACTCGCTGGAACCCACACAACCCCAACTTTTTCGCTACCGCGTCGTTCGACGGCAAGATTTCGGTCCAGACCCTTCAGAACACCAAAACCGACGATGCGCAGGCCATTGCCGACCAGAATCAGGCCCTTGACGGCGAGGACTTCTTCGCCAAGGCTCAGACACAACCCCAAGTCTCCAAGTTCTCCCTCCCGAAGCCTCCTCGCTGGCTCGAGCGGCCCTGCGGTGCCTCGTTCGGGTTTGGTGGTCGCGTTGTCTCCTTTGGTGCTTCCGAGAAGGGCTCTCGCGCATCGAAAATCAAGATTACACCTTTCGAAGTTGATGAGAGCGTTGGCAATGCTACCGAGAGCTTTGAGAACGCTCTGAAGGAAGGTGACCTCCGTAGCCTTTGCGAGACTCGGGCAGCTAGCGCTTCCAGCGAGGAAGAGAAGGCCGAGTGGAAAGTCATGCAAGCGCTGCTTTCTGACAACCCCCGCAAGGGCCTGGTGGAGTACCTTGGCTTCCAGGACTCGGCTGATGAGGCTGCTGACAGCTTGTCGAAACTTGGCTTGGACAAGAAGGACAACGAAGAGACCAGTGAGTCGACCGAGAAGCCCAAGTCAAATGCCAAGAAGCACAAGCGCCTGCAATCGATGTTCGATGCAACCCCCGATAGTGACAACTTCCTGTCCGAGCTGGCTGCGTCCAAGGGTGCTCAGACCAACAATCCTTTCCAGATCTTCAACGGTTCGGAAAGTGAGGCGGAGCAGAAGATCACCCGGGCTTTGCTTCTCGGAGAGTTTGAGAAGGCTCTCGACGTGGCTCTGCAGGAGGACCGCTTGTCTGATGCTTTCATGATCGCCATCTGTGGTGGTCAGAAGTGCATTGAGAAGGCACAGGAGTATTACTTCTCCAAGCAGGCTGGTGGTCCCAACTACATGCGACTTCTCGCCTCCATCGTTGGCAAAAACCTTTGGGATGTGGTGCACAACGCCGACCTTTCCAACTGGAAGGAGGTGATGGCTGCACTGTGCACTTTTGCCGACGAGAAGGAATTCCCTGACCTTTGTGATGCTCTTGGTGACCGCCTCGAGGAGCAGGTTCGCAACGCCAATGATAAGGCCGCTCGCAAGGATGCCTCATTCTGCTTCTTGGCTGGCTCTAAGCTTGAGAAGGTGGTGGCTATCTGGGTCGAGGAGCTGCGCGAGAATGAGCAGCGAGGAATCGAGACCGATGCGGATAACTCGACCTTCTCCATCCACGTTCGTGCTTTGCAGGGCCTGATCGAGAAGGTTACTATCTTCCGCCAAGTCACCAAGTTCCAGGATACGGAACGCACCAAGGATTCAGACTGGCGCCTCGGCAACTTGTACGAGAAGTATATTGAGTATGCCGACGTTGTGGCTACCCACGGCCGCCTTCAAGTTGCGCAGAAGTACCTTGATCTTGTGCCTGAGAAGCATCCCGAAGCCGAGGTGGCTCGAAACCGCATTAAGCTCGCTATGAGACAGGTTCCCCAGAAGGCGCAAGCCGCGGCCACCGCAAGAACTGGCGGTTTCAAGCCTCTCCCCACCCAGCCCAGCCTTTATCAGCCGCAGCAAACCTTCTCCCCGACATCCCCTGCGGTTCCTGCACCAAACGCCTACACGTCTCCCACTCATGCTGCTCCTCCCCAGCCACCAGTGAACCCGTATGCTCCCCCGGCTGCCGCGCCGTCTCAGCCCGCCAACCCTTACGCCTCGATTCCCGCTGGCGGTGCTGGCTACCAGCCCAACGCCGGATACCAGCCGACTCAAGGCATGAGGCCACCAGCCTACGCTCCATCGACTCCGTTTGGTGGACCGGCCGCACCCGCTGGTGTACCACCACCTCCGCGTGCCGGCACCCAGTCGCCGTCCTCCAATATCACCACTTATACTACGGCCACTGGTCTTCCTGCATGGAATGATCTTCCGGAGGGCTTCACCAAGGCTCCCACATCGCGCCGGGGCACGCCTGCGGCTGCCCCGGCGGCCATCAGCTCTCCGTTCCCTAACCAGTCACCTCCCCTGGCCCAAGGCCCTCCTCCGCCTCCAGGACCGCCTCAGCGGACACCGTCTGTTCCTCCTCCTCCTAAGGCTGGAACTCTTCCCCCGCGCGTGACATCGCCCTTGACATCAAGCATGGCCCCTGGACCTTCCCCGCCGCCGCCTGCCAACCCGTACGCCTCCCTCCCCCAGTCTCCGCCAATGGCATCGGGCATGGCTCCTCCTCCGGCTTCAATTCCCAGGGGCCCTTCTCCGTACAATGCTCCGCCCAGCATGCCGCCACCCACCAACCGGTACGCGCCTAGCCCAGCTGCCCAGGCTTCAAGCCCGCAAATGCAAACTCGCGCCCCGGTGGCTCCCCCTCCTCAGGCTGCTCCGTCGCCGTACTCCCCTCAACAAGCAAGTCAGCCTCCAGCGGCCAACCCATATGCGCCCGGCCCCGGTGCCGCCGTTCAGCCCCCTCCCATGGGCGCCCAGGTCCCGCCTCCGCCCCAGGGGCCTCCGCAACAGGGATCTCGTCCTCCCACGGCGCAGTCTCAACGGGCACCTCCCCCCTCAACCCCCAAGTACCGTGAGTTGCCTTTGTTTCCATGACCAAAGAAATAGACTAGCTGACATGTCATAGCACCCGGTGACCGCTCTCACATCCCCGCCAACGCCATGCCGATCTTCGAGATCCTCTCAACGGACATGGAGCGGGTCAAAGGTCGGGCCCCGAGTTCCTTCAAGGCCCAGGTTGATGACGCCGAGCGCCGCTTGAGCATTCTCTTTGACCACCTCAACAATGAGGACCTGCTCAAGCCCAACACCATCGAGGACATGGCCAACCTGTCCCGCGCCATTCAAAACCGCGACTATGAGACGGCCCGCAATATCCACGTTGACATCATGACCAACCGTCTTGACGAGTGCGGTAACTGGATGGTGAGTTGTTTTATCCGATACTCTGTTAACAGCAATACTAACCCTTATGATAACAGGTCGGTGTCAAGCGTCTGATTAGCATGAGCAAAGCTACTCCGTGAAGCTCTTCAATCAGGTAGGACTCCATGCTTAGATGGTGCTTGATAGCATGGATCGGCCCGAAGATTGATTGAGGCTCCAAAATAACGGCCTAGATTTTGGTTCTTCTTGTCCATTTTACTATTAATGCCTGCTTGCGTATTTCCTTTTCTGCGTTCTCCCCTTGGGAGTCTAGTCTGATCAATTACTGCCATGAGAAAAGAAAAATTCCCAATGTTTCATAAAACGGATACCCGGACTTGGATGGGTTAGACTGTCAGATAGACGTGCTATAAAATGAACTAGTAGATTGATCATGTTTAATGGACTTTGCTCGTGGACCAGAAATCACCGCGAAGTTGCTGAAACCACGGCAACGTTGACTAGTTCTCTCGAAAAGTTGCAGACGCAGGATGCGCCACTCAACACGCTCCCAGGGGTTTGTTACCCTGCCCTTGGTCAGTTTGCTCAGCAAAATATGAGTCAAGGTGTCATTCCCACGGATGAAATGTTTCAACGGGAAGCGAGACGTGTTCTTTATGACTCGGATGACCCTTGGAATCACGCATTTGCCGATTACCCTGAATAGATCTACAATTTTCGGCGGAATCAATGCAGGCAAGTTGACTTTTCTATATAGCCATAGGGCCCCTCAGGCCACTAGTATTTCTGTTGCCATAAGACTGAGCATGAGAAGTTCTTTGATCTTAGGATATCGATATAGGCAGCGACCAAACTTAACTATGCGTAATCATTGTAAACCATTGCAATTACTGCAAACTCATAGCTGCCCTTAGATTCTAAACGCTCATTAATAATTGCTGGTAGCTTCTCGATTCGAAGCGCACGTTGCTGAATGGGAACAATCGAGCAATTTAGATAGAGAAAATAGTTAGGTGGGCCTTATATCGACGAATTGCTCGAGGCGGCTTTCGAAACTCGACCTTCGGAGGCGTTTTCTGCGGGCACGGCAAGTAAGGTGTCCTAGTTATACACGACCTTTTGATGTTGATTCTAAACAATGGAAATTGACTTCGTCTTCCCCTTTCTGTCATTGATTGAGAACCCAATAGCTTTATTTGTAAGGATTTGGCATTCTAAACCTGAAAGAGATGTTTTGGTATCAAAGTCAACCTTTATATACAAACAATTTACAGAAACTAATAATTCGCTAGGTGTGCAAAAGTATTACCGCACACCACCAAGTCTGCCACCTCGGCTAGCAGGGAAATTCCTGGCGCTCAACAAGGCACCTTTGACACCACGAATCTCCGCCTTGAAGCTCGCGATGGCATCGTCTTCGGACTTGCGCACACCGGTCGAGCTGCTGTCATTGCTTGCATTGCTACTGTACAGACCGTACGAAGGCGTTGAGATAGTATGTCTGGGCGAAGAGTAGATCAGTCCGTCAAGATAGTGGTGAAGATCGGTGATACAGGCTCGTGCTGAGTCGTCGAGGTCACTCGACTCTTTCTCAAAATCGTTGATCTCCTTGAGCTGGGATTGAATCGAATCCAAGCGGCTTATGTGGTTGTTCACAGCTTCCACCGGCGCCTGAAGAGAACTTTCCTCATCTTTCGCCTCCGCGGTGGTAGACGGAGCGACGTCGGGTGTTGTCTGAGTGCCAATATCCCGGTGGAAGAGCTCTGTCGGGTCGGAGGTGACTGAGTCACCGTCTGCGTCGGACTCTTCGTCCTCTTCATTGGATGTGGTCTTACGCGCAGCCAAGTGTGCCGGGATGACGGACACATTTTCTTCTAGCTTCTCGTTCAGCTTCTTCAAGTTCTCTTGCGCTGTGCTGGCCAGATCGTGCCGTGCATCGGTGAGGGTTGCAATCATCGGCTTCACCAAGTACTCGCTCGCGCCGTATATTGTGGCGCCGAGACCTGCGGCGCCATATATTGTGTACAAGACGTTCTGCATGGTTACCAGCGGGGGCGGCTTGGCGGGCTGGAACAGAAATTCGGGGTACGTGATGATCGGAGGCACATCTTGCGGTGCTGCGGAGGAGGCGGTGGCGGCAGTCGTCGAACGCGGCTGAGACATAGTGTCGGATGGCGACGAAGAAGTGACTGAAGAGGAAGGAGTGTCTTCGGACTGGTTGGAGGGGTATGAGGAGGCTGGTGGTGTTTCAGAGTTCTTATCGTCGGTTGCAGTCGCGCTGCCGTTGGTCGCCTCGGGGTTTCGGGAGACGCCGAGTAGTTGTTGGATCTCGTCGGGGTTCAGACCTTTAGACTCAAGGAAAGAAACCTTGCGATCTGTTGGGGCATCACGGATTGATTCGTCTTCGAGGAACCTGGACGCCTGGTCGACCAGGTCTTGCCGTGAGGTGGATGCGGGCGCATCGTCGGAGCTCAGCGACGAGACCAAGGGCGACTGCTCGGTTGGCGCAGATCCTGACCGTTGCCATGAGGGGATAGAGGGTGGCTTGGATGAGGGATCTGACATAGTGTTTGTGTCTGGCCCTGCACAGTGCCTGGACAAGAGTGAGATGGAGAGGAGGAGGAGGAGGAGGAACTTCCCCGGACCTTGGGTGGCACTGGGACCATGTGAGCCGACCTCGGCTGTTGCACCGACTCGGCTGGCCCCGATCAATCATCATTCACTACATCCCACCAACGATCACTAGATTGACAAGTATCTCATAGGAATAGTAGAAGTTATGCTATTTATCACTTTCTTTTGTTCTATTAAAGGTTCACGTTATCCTAGAATGGTTCTTAATTGTGAAGTGATGCTCCATAAAGAGACCCCATCGGCCGTTGGATCGCGATACTATATATCAGGTAGTAGTTTTCCCTGTACAGCTAAACATGTCACTCCAGCTTTTAATGCAGAGTTCCAGTTTATATTTACGAGCACTCTAATACTTGAAGACTGGAGTGCAGAAGTGCGTTATCAGCGCCACGAGGGTATACACCCACCGCCCGGCAGAATGGGATGGTTACTTCATTTGTTCGTTCGGCGTCGAGCGACAGAACTCTTGAACGTTTGAAACTTTTTGCGACAAAGTACTGGTGAGTCTTTCCCCGATTGGTTCTCATGTGCGACCCCTGTATCGTTTTGTTGTCATGCATACAACCTGCACCCTACAACTCCTCGTATCCCAAGGCCGGGGAGCACAACAGCCAGGAGAGCACACCCCAGATCCCCTGTAACCCGGCGCGCTTTGTTCGCACAGGTTACGAGCATCCAATGTGGCGCCTGAAACATGCTGGTCCTGTCTCTTCCCAGTTGCAGTTCGCACTGCTTTGAAGCCCTGGCCACCTCGATTGGATCGCGATTGGACCCCGAAGGAGCTGGCAACTCTTCCCCTCTACTGCTATTCCGCGCCCCTCGCACTGGCAAGCAGCTGAGTCTGTACTGCCACACACTTGCTCATTGACCTTCAAATTCACCCCGCCTGTGTCCTCCCCCGGACCTCGAATGCACTTCCCATCCTTGCTCTTACCCACTACTCTCGCATCATTATCATCGCCATGATACAATTACGCCGCTCTCGTCGATCACGAACATCTCATGAAGAGCCCCAAGAGCCAGAAACTAACATGGTCACCAGATCCAAGAGGCGCACTCGTACTACTGCTGCTCCGGCCTCATTAACTGTTTCCCGTTCCCAATCTCACTCGCCTGGAGAACCGGGCAGAAGTCTTCGTCTCACGGTAAAGATGCCCACTGGTAAATTGCGGGAAGCCACCGGCGGTCGCCCTGGCCGGCGGTCGGTCAATGTCTTCCAAGAAAACCCAATCGTTTCGGGGCCACGAACTAGTCGGAACAGAAAGAAGATTGTCGAGGTTCCCTCCAGTGACGATGATGATATTGAAGATCAAGAAGAAGATGAAGTCGAAGATGAAAATGCTCCCGGCGAAGAGGATGAAGACGCCGATGCTGATGGCGACATGGATATGGATGACGCCCCACCACAACCGCCTTCAAGACGGAACACCAAAGCGGCAGCACCAGCTCGTGCTAAGAATGTCAAGAGCGTCGAAGCCAAGGAAATGGAGCTAGAAGATGAGGAAGAAGAAGAGGAGGAGGAGGAAGAGGAGGAAGAGGAAGAGGACGACAACGTCTCGGGAACCGACTCCGATGCCGAGGGCGAGCTCGATGATATGGACGAGAGCGCCGTTCCGGATGTGAACGTCGACGATCTGGATGAAGAGGACGAGGAAGACGACCTGGATGATGAGCTTGACAGCGATGCGCTTGCAATCGACGGCGGCAAGCAGACCAAGCGTCAAAGAGGGAACCTCGGCGACGATTTCCTCCAGCTCCCTATGGGTAAGTAAATTCAGCTGCCAGATTCAATAAGATGCTGACGAGTGGAATAGAGCCCCAAGTCAAGAAACACCTGACGGCCGAGGAACGTGCCATGCGACGAGCTGAAATGGCTCGACGACGAAAGAACTTGAGTGAAAAGCGAAACGAGGAAGAAAAGGTAAATTGATAACGACCCTGTGGCAGCTTGACATCACAAACATTTTTGCTGCACAACAATTGAAGGACTCTACATCTGACCCTGTATAGATGGATACAATCAATCGTCTGCTCAGAAAACAACCCCCGAAGCGACGTGGCCGCGGTGCCGCCGTCGCTGCGGACGCCACCGACACGACTCCCGCCGACCAAGACAACCTTGAGCCTGAGAAAGCCGATCCTCTCATGGTCCGATGGATCAGCGACACAAACGGCTGCAAGGTTGGCGTGCCTGAGGAATGGCTTGGGACCCCAGCTGGCCGTGTGTTTGGCGCTCCTCTCGCAGCTCCGAGTAGCAAGATGGTGGAGGAAGTTTAAAAGCATACTACAAGGACACTGTGGTGGTTAGAGGCGCTTTGGCTGACTATCTTTGGTTGGGAATGGACTGGATCATATCTGAGGATCGACTGGGTTTGTCGGCTTCTCCTGTATCAAGGCATGGCGTTGAATTTGGGATTTTCTTCAAGCTCAGAGAGCAAAATTTACATTTCAGGCATAGTAAAGTGCTGCGGTATTTCATCCGTCTATTGTACATGGTTCAATGCGCTCCTGTGACGTTTAGGAAACACAGTTATGTTCGTTTGGTGATGACTGGACCCGCTCGGAGCTCCGCCGCATGCCAAACTGTACGCAATTGAAGCTCGGCAGCCACTCCATGGAATTTCTGTGCCTGCGCAGCTTTGATTGATCTAGATTGCCTCACTGGTTGGGCCTGAAATGCGTTCAAGTTCGGAAGATGTGGGATTTGACCTGTGGTGGAATATATTTCAGGTCCCACATGAAGCTTTCGCTTCGCATCCGATTTCTTTCAGCAAGAATGCGCCATCTTTCCGGATTTCCAAGTGGCAGCCCATTAACGTTGTTGCTCCTTCTCGGCTTCTGGCTTCGCAGCACTTGGCGAAGCACCACCAGCGGGGAGATCGTTGCTCTTATTAGATGGGACAACAGAAGGAGAGGGCAGACTAGCCGGTGCTTTCTCGGCTGAAAGCTGCTGGAAGGTCGGTTGGAAGGCGTAATACCCTGCGGAGAGAAAATGACGTTAGAACCAAAGCAGTCAATCGCAAGCGGGGGAAGAGTAAACAATACCAGTGAATACACCGACGCTGATAGCCATCGCAACCGGAAATAGATTGCGACTCATTTTCGCAGGTTCAAGGGTAGAGCGATGGAGGTTGAAGTGTCGGAAGAATTAAAGTGGGTTCGAAGATGCGGAGCGTTATCGCTGATTAGCGGCGCGTCGCCAAATTGTTCGCTTATCGAACGCGTCTATCAACCACGACACGCCGAGTCCAACACAACGGCTCTGCACTCGCTGCTGGTTGTAGAATCTTTTTGTCTGTGTTCTTCTTTCGACGCGGCTCGATGACTCCCTAGAGACATGGGCGATCCCCGCCAAGGATGTCAATGGAACCATGGCGGAAACGGGGGTTTGTCCCGGACTCTGATGAGGAGGACGAATTCGACTCTCTAGAAGCGCGAATTGGCCCTGCCGGTGACGTGGACGAAGCACACGACGTGGTCAATCTCGAGTACATACCTCTCCCTCCGCCGGTTTCGAGACCCATAGCTGAGGAAGCTGTGAACGAGCATCCAGACATCAACAATGACTACGGGTCGACAACGATCTCGGACATTGGAGATTCCAATGGTATCTCCGACAAAGACAAATATGGACATGACTTGGACTCTATAGTCGACGGAGACCAATCCAGCAAGCCGAGTACAGAGGCTGCACCAGCCGCTGTTGAAACAGAGAGTCGCTCAGCCAGCCCTTCCCTGGGGAAACAAACGCCAAAACCACGAACGGCTCGCAGAACATATGGGAAACGGACATCATCAATACGGACGCCGAGCTCGCTTGCCAACCAACCCCAAAGCACACCAAAAGCCCCGGATGACAAGATATGGGATATTCCTAGTTCGCCGGTAGAAAACGCCAGGCTCGGAAGGGAATCACGAAGCTACGAGTCCACGCCAAAATCTCCTACACCCAAACAGTCTTTACAATCTGAAGTTGCTATACGGTCTCATACAAAGGAATCACGAAATCGACCAGAGCTGATCGATACGCTCTCGTCCCGGAGCTCTTCGCCCGATGAGTTGAATGTGGTTATGGAGCCACCAAGACCAACAAAGCGCACCGAGGATGTCAATACTCAAGATGGTCCACAGCAAGAAGGCACCGAAGATGATTCTCCATTATCATCGCCTCCGTCATCCCTCCATTCTCCTCCTGGTGATGATCCGGAGATGCTGGACAGGGTTCCAACAATGAAGCCACAGGAGAATATCAATGAGGGCCTGATTAATCTCGATGTTCCCCCAGAACTTCTGCAGCAATTATCTCAACCGGCGCGGAGGTCATTCCGGGAGCGCAATGCAATTCAGCTGCACCCCTATGCCCTCGAACTCGCCAAGTATCAACGACAAATGAGGGAAAGAGGAATGAAGCCCATTCGACCGCCTGCAGAAGCACAAAAGCATGATGCTCCAGAAACAACGGACGAAAGCCAGGAACAAGATGCTTTCAACCCCGATGCACCTCTCTCTAGTCCACCGCCAGAAGAGTTTCTTAGGCCTGAACGACAAAGAGAACGGGTCTCGGCTGGGCAAGAAATTCGACATCGTAACCAGCACGGCTCTCTGCTCCAACGATCGCAGTCTCACAAAAGACGCAAAAGATCACACTTGGTGACTTCGCCAAATAATAAGAGTGGCTCGAATGCTCGTACCAGACCTCAAGTGGTGATTCAGAATACTACACCGCCGAATGGCGGCGTGGACCTTTCTCTTTTCGATGTTCCATCCAGTCCGCCGGATTCATCTGCTTCAAGGACTCCTCGTGCCTCGAATGTGTTCCGCTTCCCTCCAGGATTTACACCACCGCCGACTAGATCTAATGACGATGGTTCTAAGATACCCACGCCGGGGTTAGATGAACCTACCACAGAAGGACAATCTCGCTTGGTCATCGACTCCGACGAGTCGGCAGATTCCGATGCCTCGCAAAGCTCCGCAGAACCTGATGAATACAGTGAAGATCGTATAAATCGGCTTATGCAGCGACGTATTCGAGGCGTCCTTCCTGCTTCTTGGGTTCGTATCGATGCAGAGCAGAGATTCAAACAACAGAAGGCCGCTCAACAAAATCGGCATGCTGCCCAGCGTGTAGATGGTAAAGGGGTTGCTAAGAAGATTGTCCGGAAACCGGGACAGTCAAGTCTTCAACAAGGCCTGATCGGCCTCGGAGATTCCGATGAGAGTGATGAAGAGAACCACACTCCAGTAGCCCACAACATTGAGGAGGACGCCGAACAGCCAGCACCCACGCCCGTGGGATTCGACCGAGATGGAGACATACTTGAGGACAATCGAATCGACTACATGCTTCCGACAGTTCCCCGTGCACCCCGCGAGAAACAGATTAACTTGAAACGTGTGCATTCAAAAGAGGATCCTCGTCAGATGGAGAGACGGCTGAAGAAAGCTCGCTTAAAACGACAAACCAGGCTCACCGATGCTTCATATGGAGGACACCGAACGAAAAAGAAGCGTACAGTCTCAGTTCCAAGGTTGGGAATTCTGGATGCGCCCGATGTGGCATCCAAACCCCGTACAGAACAACCTCAATTCCTCAGAATCGCGGCCAGGGGAGCTCGTTCGCGCCGGGATGGAGGAAGGCAAAGTCCAACACGCAAGTTCTTGCAATTAGGATCGAAAGACGACACTGCAGATGCGAATGAATCCCTGCGAGACTGGAGAAAAGGAGCAATCAAACAGACCAAAATTGCTCGTCCCCAATCCAAGCCTCGTAAAAGCCAGTCAATTGCGAAATCTTCGGCTGTTGGTCGCCGGGCTGCACCAGCTGCTCGAAATTCTCGAAATTCTAATCACTTTGCTGCCGCAGAACCAGTTCAGGCTCCGGATGATGACAATTTACTTTTGCCAGGTCATCCCTCTACTGGCGATGATTCTGTCTCCGCGGCTCCACCGGACAGAAGTCCGGATGCAGAGCGCTCCACGCAAGCAGAGAGACGAGGCCATCAGTGGATCGTTCGCCGGAACGTTGCAATATCATCTTTGCAGCGAAACAATCTTCGTCCTGCTGCGACCAGCCTGGCAGGGCCTAGTCAAGTCCAGGCCGCAAGCCGAGCCGTATTCGGTCGCTCTCTGACTTTGCTTAATCGCGACTTCCGCCAAGGACAAGGATCCCAAGCCTTGAAGCCAAGTCTGACTCTTGATCGATACATCTCAGACACTGGATCCGCGGGTCCTCCCATTCGTACTCCTTCATCAACTGCTGCTACTGTTCCAGCTAATGCGGCTAGCAAAGCTCCGAATACCGAATACCGTCAAAGTCGTGTCCGCTTGAAGAAACGCCAACCCAACCATATCAACCTTGACGCAGATGAATTCGTTCAAAATCAAGAGATAATTACAGCGGCCTCCGACGACTCGGATTCACTCCCTGCAATTAACACAGCATCGGCGCGGCCTTCCTCTTTCAGTTTTGGCGGACTGTTCAATTGGCAACGCTCGTACTCAGTCGATTTTGGGATAGCGCCATTGCGTGACGGGACATTCTTCCATGAATCTACATTCATTGGAAGTGGCGAGTTATCTCGCTCGCTGCAAATTTCAAAGCGGGATCTGGACCAAGAGGCTGGTTTCTCTTCAATCCCCATCAGAGACCGGATTTTGCAATGCGGTATCTGGAACGAAAAAGTTTCTTCAGAAGTGGGATGTGTGTTCGATATGATGATCGATAGTGTTGAGAAAAGCGCTACCGCTGCTCCAGAGACGAGGACTGACTTGACATCTGCGTCGCTCGCGTATCGATCATTGATTAACTATGTGACGGAGCACTTGACATTCATCGACCCTGTCGACCGGACAGGCTTTGTCAGTCGTGCAACGGGGCTGCTTTTCGGACTCAGGGACCCGATGGCGGTTTTCATCACAAACGGCGAATACAACAAAAATGGACTGGTGAGATTTGCATACTATAATCTTGTGTTTGCAAATCAGATCCGTCAGATCGCCTCCCACAGCCTTGTCAGCTCTTCCCTGGCTGACGATGCTTTAGAGCTCGTCAAGATATCTGCCAAGGATACCCTTGCACTGGTCCTCGGTGAAGCTGGGTTAGCTGAATTGCATCGATTGTTTGAAGAAACCAAGAAAGAGGAGCGACGTGGAATAGGGATTCGCGAAGAATTTCCGTCGGCGGAAGCCTATGTCGTTGTTCAGCAACTCCTGCACAGCTCAGATGCATTCACTGGCATTCTGGATGATATCCAACTCGAGGCTTGCACCAAGGGCATTATTCGCAACCAGAAAGATATTGTTAACCTGGAGGCAGCATGGCGTGGCCTGTTCACCCCATTACCGCTTCATGAGATCGACCATCACGGCATTGCACGTCGTGAATTCCGGTTCAAGGTGACACACGACAACTGGAGTCTTGTTAAAAGGCTTCTGTCTCCTGCGCTAGACAATTACGACACCAACTCTGCAGCGCAGCCAATTTCATATAATGCCTACTGTCGAACGCTTTTTCAACGATGTCATCGTCTGATCAATATGTGGGGCTGGAGGGAATGCAGGCCAGTCCTCGACACACTATACGACTTCTTCGCGCAAAAGACCTTTTACAACTTGAAGCTCGAGGAAAGCCGCGGTTCGCCTGCCTTCCTCGATGAGCTTGATCAGAACCCTTCTTTGGATGTCCGAGCTGGTGAGCCATGCTTCCATACACTCCTCAAAATCATAGCCAGCGGCCTTCGCTCCTTGTCTAAGCGATACGACGACAAAAAGATTCGAAATTTCGCCTGGCGTCTGCTACCCAACCACGGACGTGTCTATCCAAAAGAGAAGCCTCTTCGTCATGAAGACCTGGATGCGCTGAGAAACCACCATGACCTCCTCTGCACCCTGTACTACGCTGTTCCTGACGGATGCCGCCCGAGATTGGAGACTATCCGCAACCTTGTCCATCCAGCCAGCTCGCATCGCGAGACATGTAGCATCAACATCAGGTCTTGGGCAAGGCTTGTTCGATTTAAGCTCTCAACCAAGGAGGATTTAGCGGGGCTGGATCCGTTCGCCGATTGGCACAGTTATTTTGTGACCGAGCTACGGTTGCAGCACGGCCTTGCTCGCAAGGAAATCGAGGCGCAAAGCAAGGGCGATGAACGGGTTTCCCAGCAGCTTATCGAAAGTGCCATTTCCCAGAACCAGCGGCAAATCGAGAGTTTGTTGAGTATGGCCCTTGGCGGGATGCAGACTGCTGTCGAGCTGGCGCCATCCATGGACCATGCGTACAGGTTGATCTCCAAGGTTCCTTTTGATTCCATTATGGGTTTGTTTAACCCGAAACTTGCGCGAGTGAATGCTGTTGTGGCGCAAGCTCTGCAAGTGATTGTGGCCTACACGCAGAAAGACAGTGTTACTTCACCCTCGCCTCTTGCGCCAGCAGTCCCCGTGGTTGCAGCAAATGCCGACGAGGATAGTCAAGAGTTCGGCTTTGGTGATTGCGACTGGGCTGATATCGATGCGGCACTGGTTCAACAAAATCCACCTCCGCGGGAAACCATCGAACATGTACAGAAAGCCCTTCATCCAGTTGTTTCCCGCCTAATTTCCAACTGCTTTGGCGCGGATCATTGCCCGGAGGATGCCATTCTAAAGAGTGCCCTTCAGTGCTGGACATCTGTCGCCCAGGTTCTTGTTCGCAACGGACTCAGACACTGGGACAACTACCTCAGCCAGTTCGGCGACGAGTCCTGGACGAGACTTCGAAACACGCTACAAACCAGAAAATTTGCACCGCAATTTGTCGCTCTTTGCATCGAAAAGGACGGACAGATTCTGACGGACTGTCGAATCATGGCCATGAGCATATGGATGTCATCTCTGGTTGAACGATCTTCAATGCTCAAATTCCAACACTGTCTCACCGAAGCGCTTATGAATGGTAGTCCTCATGACCCGTTGCTCCAAAATCTTCCTTTTACGAAGGACAAGAAGAGCGAGCGGTACGCAATTACACTGGAAGAGCTTAGCCAGCGTCGACTGTCACTCATCTCAAGTGTGCTATCAAACATGCGTGAGCATGTTCTTCACTTGGAAGAGTCTGCGAGTCGGGATCTGAACGTTACGAAGCACGATTATTCCGATTTACTTCAACATATGATGGCAGCCATGAAAGACAATTACCGAGAGCTTGGTAACGGAGCTGCCGAGTCTGCCCAGGGTGCTTATGTCGACTTTGTCCATCGGATTATTAGGTTCCTTCAAGAACTCACAAGTGACCTCCGGCCTGTCGATCCCTTCTTCACGGACCCAGCGCTGTTCCCGCTGCCGTGCACAGACCCAGGGTATATCGTTGCAAAGTTGAAGCGATACGAACCCAGGCTCTCTTTGAACAAGGAGCTTAGCACTCTGACTGGGTTCATCCAAGGCATTGCGGAGAGGGCGCTTGTCGGAGGCCAACAAAGTCACCTGGCCCACCAATTGTACATGGCGATGAAAGACACATATGAAGCCGGGCGACCCGACAAGCCCACGCTTCGAGCTGTTCTCCTGCAATGCGTGTTCCCTGCATACCTCGAACTATCATTCAGCAGCCCTGCTGCGTGGCTTTTGAGTCATCCTGTCATCCTGAGCATCTCGCTCGTGTTCAAGGACTTGCTGTTCAAGCTCGACGCCACAGACCCCGCTTGCGTCTCTTCGTTATTGAGGATTTTCGAAGCGGTTCTGCGGTCGTCCTATCGTGCGCTTCGTCCACTTTGCAGCAGGCCAACGAGGTTCAAAGACCCTACCGTTCTAGCCACGACCGCCGCTTTCATCGAGATGATATCTGCTTCTCTTCCCGTGATAGACTATATCGACCGTGTCACTGAATCTGCCGATGGACTCGTTTTCTACGTCCAATGGTTCCGAGACTTTCCCGTGGCGGTGACCTCATATTTGACGGATTCCACTGCAAGTACAGGGTCTGATGAATTCTCACCACCCGAGCCCCCATCAGATACCTCGACGACGGAGATGCCCCCGCAACTGGCCACAGCTCGCCGCCAGGCATTCGATGACCACCAATCCTATCTTCGAAACTGGTCCCTCCACGGTGGGAAATACTACTACACCCGGCCCGGTCACGACTCCAAGGAAATCACGACCGAGGCCGATATTGCAGCGGTGGTGGAGAATGAATCTGTAGCAAGAAAAGTCCTTGAGAATGCTACTGCGGAATTGACCGATAACGTGGAACGGTTAGGATTGCTCCCACCTTATGAGGGGGCGAGTATCGAGTCTCACGGAGGAATGATGGATGGATCTACCTTGTCTTCTATACACGGTTGTCTGCGAGAGCAGTGAATATCCCATATTCAATTTTGCATGTATATAGCACTGGCGTCGGAGGGTTATGATTATGGTTGGGAGAGATACCGAAAGATCGCATTATACTCCAGGTCTATTTACCGTCCTGCCCTTCGAGGAGTGCAAAATTGGACTAAATTCAATTCCCTGGTATTCCATGACCCCGTTGCATTCTGACATCCGACCTCGTTCACATACGTGGATTCAAACAAGTGCACCCATGATGTCCCGGAAATCATTCGGTCGACGCTCATTTGCAGCAATCCTAGCATGATAGTCCGCATCTGTATTCCATTCTCTTGGAATACGCCAGAATGAGACCTTCAAGCGTTCTTCGTTCCTCTTTTCTATTTCTCCGAGTAAACACTCCCAAAGGTCCCTATTCTTGACCGGCGCTCCAACTCTCGTCTTCCAGCCTCTCCGGAGCCACCCACGTACCCAGGATGTGATACCCTCGACGACGTATTCAGAGTCCGTCGCAATCACCAGGGAATCGCAATCCTCTCCAGGCCAGTATCGGAATCGCAAAGCTGCAATGACGGCGCGCAGTTCTGCGCGGTTGCTTGTCTGCGGATGGGCTTCGCCTGTAGGCCCTTTGCTCTCAAGAGGAAAGCGACAATAGTTGACGCCTCCGGGTTGCTCTAGGGGCTTAAAAACAAAGCTGCAACCGGCTCTTGAGTTCGCCTCGCCGTTGTTTAATCACGAACCATCCGTATAGATGAGGATCTCTTTGGGGTCGGTTAGGCGAATGAACCGCCGTACATGTGGTGCACATCGGGTTTTAAGACGAGGTGAAAAAAGTTGACTCCGGTGTAGCATTGCCTTTGGGAAGGATGGTCTTTGAAGGTATGATGCGTCCCGTGCCGACTCTGAACTCTCTAGTTGGGAGTGCACGACCTCTTAAAATCTCATTCATGGACCATTTATTATCAGACACTTCGCTGTCGTCCGAGTCTTCATCTCCAATGTCATTATCTTCCATGAAGCTGTAATCGACACAGCAGAATCCACGCTATGTACTCGTGCGAGCCACATCCTAGGTGACCATTGAGAAGTGCAACGGGGCTGTCTGGACGCCAGGGCATATTGTTTGAATCGGTGACACGGTCAAGATGCAGACAGGGGGATACGAAGCAAAGTTTAACTTCGCGCGGAACCGAGGATGTTTGTTTGGTTGAAGATGCGGAATGTCACGGGACGGGAACATGCCCTGATATAGGATGATGGTTGTCGATCTCCTGCCTTGGGACCTAAGGCAATTTAAAAGAGAACATCTCAATTCAGGTCCTAATAAACGAGAATATCAAGTTGAAGAGAGAAGACAAGAAGGCACGGCGAGAGGGTTCCTTAAAGCTCTTCTTGCTACAAAGAGCAATAACGGGAACATCCGTCTAAGCATCCTACAAGACAGAGGCAAAGAAACAGACAATCCTCCTCCAAAGAAGCATGCAAACAGACAATTCTTCATCAACTGGTCCAAAGCCTCCCAAGTCTCATGTGACCTGGTCACACAGGACAGCTCGAGCGAAGATGTCAAGCAATGGGTGAAAAACTTGTTAGGAATTACATGCACAGCAGCGTCCTCATCCTCCTCTTCCGGACTGGTTACCCACTGGAGATATGAGTCTCGACCTCAACAAATGATGTACAATTTTGCTATCATTTAATGAGACGAAAGGCCATGTGCCACCGATCAGGGGATCTCGTGTAGCCAAGACCACTGGCTGACCTGCCCGATTCGGTAAATCGGAACGCATATTGACGGATGTGTATTTCAAGAATGGCCAGGTAGGCTTTGGAAGAGCCGACAGAGAAAAGCATGAGAGGAATTAAGATGAGAGCATCATCTGTATAGTCCGGGCTTCAAGATACTTCGTTACCAATGTTCCAAGGTTTGCTGGAAAAGAGTCAAATAGGCCGCGGTGAGATTAGACTCACGGCGTATTCATTTACTCGGCATGATAGTCCAGAGCAGTCTCAATAGAACATGGGAGGGTTCAGGCCGAAGCACAATCAATTACCAAGGAAGTAGTATACGATGGATTTTTTGCTTGTATGAAATCGTCAAGAATCGTCAAGGCCTGCTTGTTTTGGCCGTGGGAAACTCCCTGGAACTATGTGCGAGAGAACCATGCACAAATTAAGACATCGTCAATGGATAGTAACAGTCATGAGAAATCGTTCGACACAAAACCTCCCGCGCACCCAAAGATCGTCATTAAATAACGAGAAAACAATAAACCACGAATCGAACGCCATATGCATTGTACGAAAGACACTAAACAGCACCGGGTGTGCCGTTCCCAGAAGCAGCATCGGCTGAGCCGCGTCGGTGGAAAGGGTTGGAGAAGACCTTGCGCATCGCGTTCGTGATACTGTTCTTCCGTCTCGTCTGGCCTGGGCTATCGGACGAGGCTGCCTTGGGGACGGAGGCGTCATCTTGGAGGACAATCGATGTGACGGCAGGTTTAGGCGGCCATTGTCCATCTGCCTTCCAGCCTTGGACCATTGCCTTGGTTAGGTCGGCCAGATTGACGGGTACCGTGGGGGTCATGCCCTGCACGACGACTTTGGTGTATATGGACGGGTAGATTGCGGGGCCGATGGTTGCGCGGATGGGGTTTTCGGAGGAGATGAAAGGCGGGGCGACGGGGATGAGAGGCTCATCGAGCTCTTCCTCGTCCTCTTCTGGGTCGCTGTCATTGATGGCTGGGAATGTCGTCAGGCGAGAAGGGTCCTTGGACACCTGTGCGTCCGGTTCGGTGATGCTGGTCTCTGTGGACTCCTTGCGCTTTTCCTCATCTGGAGCGGTGGAATGCTCTTCCTCCTGCTCTTGTCGACGCTGGGATTCTTCAATCCTCTCCTTTTCCGAGATAGAAAGCGACCTTTCAGTTGTGGTTGCCAGCCCAGACCCTTCGGCGGGTTCGCCGTAGGATTTTTGGTGCGATGGCGGGGTTTTCCCCGCATCGGTGTCAACGCCAGAATCAACGCCCTCGACAGTAGATTGGTCCTGGATAGAAGTGTCCAGTTTGCGCTTCTGCTCCTTGGCTCGAATTTGTCGTCGTGTCCGAGCTCCAGACCATGCATCCCGTCGTGCCATCCACATCCGCAGCCCCTCATTCCACGCCATCTCCTCATCCATCTGGCGGCGGCGTCTGCGCCGTCGCTCAATCGCAGTATCTGCGGCTGCTTTCGCACCGGAGGGTGATTCCGAACCGGAGTCGTCCGATGATTGTGGTTCGAGCTCGGAGCCCGAGCTGTCAAATTCGCGGCATCGCCACTCGCTCACTTGTCGGTTTTGGTAGAGGGTGCCCGTCGAAGCAGTAGACGAGGACGAAGTGGGACGGGCAGCTTCGGAGCTGGTGGAGGGCTCGAATTCCCAGTCATTACGGACGGCGTCGCGGACGAACCGTTTCGCTTCGCGAATGGCCGTGTCGCGCGAGTCGCCGGGCATGGCTTGGGTTGTGGGGCCGGATTTTTTTTTTCACTTGAAGACGTGCGGGACGATGGAAACAGGAGTGTGTGGTCGGCGCACACTCGTTTCGTCGCGGGATCAGGCCGGGGCACAAAAATCCCTCTCGACCACCAGTGAAGAAAAGAAGCTCGAGAGGCGGGTGGAGACGGATGTCATGTCATCGAGGCACGTGCCCGGCCTTCGCGGGCGACACCGATGTTGGGTATGAGCTATGTTTGTAACAAACAATGTTGTGTTTGAGTGATCGATGATCAGACAAAAGGCTGGAAAGTCAAAGTGCTTTGTCTTCAATTCGGTCGTGTGTGACGGCGGTGGATATGCAGTAGTTGGACGTGCTTCTGGCTCGGGTCATCTATACCCGGCTCAGACTTGTTTCGTGTCCCAGAAGTTACATCCCGCTGGGCTCTCACTTGGTAGAACTCGAGAGTCCCAAGTCAAATTAAGTATAAATGTGCTCTATGTTTTAGTTCTATTGATTTGCGCAGATATCACGGACCTATGGCTGCTAACTCATCCCTGCTGATCAAGATACGAGGCAACACGACCTGACATCATATCTTGTGGGCTTCGTGATTTGAGTACGTAGCTGGGGGTAGCCAAGTAAGCCAAAAGTGCCCAACTAGCTATATGGAGACGATCTCAAGTAAATTTGTTGAGCAAGAAAAAGCCCCCGATAGAATAGTTTAAAGTGGTCACATTACCACCGGAGAATTTACCCATAGCCTTTGATAAAATTGAGAGTTTGTCAACTTCCTATTGGGATCGAACAATCATCGACTGAGGTATCACAGTTTATGGGGGTAACACGGATGTCATGCCCCTGCGTTGACAGAGCAGCGATATCCTAGTTTAAAAGGTGCCTGACAAGACCCAGAGACGCCTATCCGATCTCATCATCAGAACGGTCCAAGCCAAGCCAAAACATCGCCATGCACATCTTTTGACTTGATTTTTGGGCTTGTCGGAACATGAATAGCTAACTCCAAGTTGTAAGTTTTTTTGGGTTCTTGAAAGTATCCATGGCCTATCGGAACCTCGGGATGCATCTCGACTCTCGAAATATATAGATCGTCCAAAAGCTTATTCTTCCCCAAATTCATGTGACAAAAGCTGAGACAATTCTTTTATTTTTTATTTTTTTGTTTTGCCAAACCTGGTGCAGCGCCTGGGAGGCCGTGTGTAAACAGTCCTGAGGTTCCAAAGAGAGCGCATGCAATGCAAAAGCGTCTGTATTTACCCTTTATTGGTACATGTCTATCGTATCACTAATAGTACACGGGAGAGCCTCGGTGGATAAATGTGATCCGGAGAACCTTGGAATGCATCCCCCCAAATCTAAAATCACAGAAATCAAGTGCGCACGCGCGCGGTATCCACCACAGGCTCTTCGCCGGCCGCGGCGAAACCCCACCCGGGAGCCTTCTTACGCCGACCCTTCCGATCACCGTACTGTTCGTCGAATTTCCGAATAGCAGACAAAGACGACATATCCTCGCTGATCGATGCACTGATTTCCTCCATTCCTCGCTCGAAATGAGTCAGGGTCAGCGTGCGACGCTCCGGATACTGATAAGGCTCATCGCCTTGGTGTTGCGCAGCCGCAGCATTCTCCTCGCGCACGCAAGCCAGTGCAGCGGCAACGGACAGGTTTTTCAGGTCGGAGCCAGAGTATAGAGGGGTACGCTTAGCTAGCTCAGCGAGGTCGACGGAGGGATCGAGTTGTTCTTCTTTGAGGTGGATCTTCAGGATCGAGTGGCGGTCTTCCTCTGTTGGGAGGTCCACAAGAAGTCTGCGAGGAAGACGACGCAGAACCGCGTCATCGAGGTCGAAAGGTCGGTTGGTTGCGACCATAATGAAGGCCGATAGGTCGTTCATTCCATCCCATTCGCGCAGGAACTGGTTGATCAATTCGCGGTGTGAGGTACGGCTGCTAGCTCCTGTGCGCGAACAGAAGATGGCATCGGCTTCGTCGATAAATACAACGCACGGGCTCAGTTTCTTGGCCAGTGTAAAGATCGCTTTCACGTTCTTTTCGCCTTCACCGACATACATGTCGTATACCTCGGATCCGCTGACTTCGAGAACGGTCGCCCCGCTCTCGCGAGCAACAGCCTTGGCAAGCAGCGTCTTACCGGTGCCTGGAGGTCCGTAGAGAAGGAGACCTGGGATCTTGTCGGTGGCCAAGACACCGTACGTGAACGCCTCCGGACGGACCAGTGACAAGGAAGTCAAAGTCTTGAGGGCGTCGACAGTCTCGGGCGGGACATGAACGTCGGAGAAAGTGGTGCGGATGCTCTTTGCATCCACAACGCCATTGAGCAACTTCTTCTCGTGGTTGTTGCAGGTCTTGCGCAGAGAGGCTAGTAATTGCTCTCGGGATTGGCCGGCAGGGGCATCTGTCGACTTGGGGGATTTCTCCTGTAACCAGTCGCTCGTAACTCGATCACCATTATCCATGAGCTCGATGCCTTGTCGAATGTTTTCGAAGCCAAAGGCTTCGTCGGATTCTGCACTGCCTAGCGCTAGAGTTGAAACCCAGTGCACCTGGTTATAGGACCAAAAACGCTCTCTGATGCCGGATTTCTTGACAGTCGACGGATCCAGTGGCCAGGCGCTATCAAGCAAAATGTGATCTTTGACAGCGGAAGAAGTCTCGCTAAGCCGGTAGCGCAGCATCATCTGGAGATGACGAATGTTTATATCCATTGTACGGTTCTTCTCATCCTCTGCAAAGGTTTTTTCGACGGCCTTTGCAGACATGGCGGGGGTAATTACCAGAGTCTTCGAGAAGTTGTCGTCAAAGACATTTTGTAATAACCTCGAGCCATCTTGTGGAGAAGAATGGCGGAGATCTTGAGACGTGCTGCCGACAAGCAGAAGTCTTGATCCCGTACGTCTCCAATCTTGGATAACCCTCTGCAGGAGGGCAATCATCCTCGCTCCCTCCCTGGTGCTCTGAATCTCGCGATAGTCCTGAATGTGCACAATTGTATCTCGGGCCAGTACCGCATTGCCAGTACCCGACTCGGAAGCCTCGTCCGTTTCAGGAGGCGCAGGTTTTGGTGACTTGTCAACCGGGGAAATAAGCTGGTTCATCAGACCGGCCCAGCGTTGTTCCACGCCTTGGCCGAGATTTCGCATGGCGCTCGGATCGTGCTCCTGCTGGCCATTGATTGATGCCACGAGCGATTTCAATCCCATCCAATTAGGGAGCGGAATATCGCCTGAATCCCTGCTCGCCTCAATGGTAATGAAGCGAGGGGTGCTAACCTCGGCGCGAATGCCTTGAGCAGCAGCAATCTCCGAGATGTCTTCGTCGCCATCTTCGCCCTCTCCAGACTCGGGCCAAGCCATGACCGGGGGTCGGTAAACCTCATAACCAAGGGAACGAATGGACGATGAGGCACCAGATTCAGTAAGGTCGAGCTCACTGAACAGTATGGCGATATCTTGGGCATTTAGTGTGACCAGATGCGTATCCAGTTCATGGGCAAGTCGCTTCACCACTGCATCCAAGAATGTGATACCATTATTGCCTGGATACTGAAGCACAAGGTGAGATTTTTTCGCTGGGGGTTCGTTCGCATACTGCGTAGATGGTAGTCTTAGACCGGCTTTGACTGATGCCCGCAATTCATCCCATGTTGCATCTGCTAGAGCATATCGGTTGTCCGAGCCCGTCGGTTCGGTCGCTGAGGGGTCGTCGCCATCACCACCTAAAGATTGCCCTCCTTTTGATGCGTCGTCCGACTCCGGGACCGACTTCGCCTTCACAATTTCAACCTGATGTTGATGATGTACCGCAGCTTGATCTCCGGGACTTCGACTCACTGCGTTTCGTCGAAGAAACCACTCCGGAATTGCTGGCGTTGGCGAGGACTTTTTATCTTGCTTCGATATCCTGTTTCTCATGGCTCTTCGCACAGCGGAGCCGTGTGGTCTTGAAACAGGCTTGCTGGCCTGGTCGGCGACGGAGGCGGGCAAGGGGCCATTATTCGCAAGGATATCGTCGACATTCGAAAAACGGTGGTCATCGACAACATTTCCGGGAGGTGTTGTACCGTCATGTGGATCGTTCGGGGCGGAAAGCCACCGTCGCGACGAGTGGAAAGGCCGCGAGGTGAGCGCGGGATAGCGGCGGCGAGCGATGAATCGACAAGGGCGTGCGAAAGCCAGCCGGAACGGTTGCATTGACGGATACATCCGGGGCACGAGATGCCACCGGAATCGAAGATGCGATATCACGGAAAGCAGGTTACTGCATTGACCGCGAAAGACGTGCGGATCCGGACGCCAGGTGCCTCCGCGGGAGAAATATACGATCACGTGATATATTTCAAAAAATCGAACATAAAGACATACAGGTCTGTAGTCTCGAGAAGGGTGAAACTACTTGATTCTAACACGGACATGGATTTTAAAGGGAGCCTTCACCAGTCTACAACCTAGATTTTGCCTCATGAGACAGTCGCTACGCTAAGAGTGATCTTCGGCCAGGATTACAATAAAGTTTGCGGATCGAATTACGGTGTGGAAGCTACGACATAATTACAGCGAGGTCAAAGAATTTAATTATCAATTGACGTGGTTCCATTCAACGGCTGTAGTATAAAATCTATAAGGGATCAGGCCATGCCAAGCTCGGGAATCTGCAGTTCACCTGATGCGAAAGTTGGGTTAGCCCACGTCTCACGCAATTTGCAATGCGATATTCAATTGACAATTGAAATGGTTCTCAGACAAAATATACTGGCAAGTAGCAGACCAACCGGGAAAGGAAGGTCCGAATTATCTCGTCATGGTCGATTTGGTGGATAAAGAAGAAAAGAAGGATTGTCATCCTTGAACCAGAAGAAGGGAAAAAAACACTCGAGACTTACCAGAGGCGAATAAGCTGCACAGATAGGCTGTTAGTGGCGAGATTCAGTAGTCAATCGTAAGATACGATGACAATAGAGGGTTCTCTCATCATCAAGAGAGAAGTCTCCAATGAAGTCCTCGGTGCTGAAGCAGATGTGAGACGAAGAAGCAGAAAAGAAAAAAAAAACGCGCTGAAATACACTGACACCACGTGACTACGAGAAGCGGTTTAGCGCGGCACCTTCGCAATTACAGCCAGCGAGAAAAAAGCCTCAGGGTGAAAGGGAAAGAAAAAGAGGTGAGATCTTGATCGTGACGGAAATCAGATCATCTCGATCATCTTCGTGACCTCTGTCTGTTGTTTCCCCCCTCCCCCTATCATCACCCCATCGCGTTGTCTGCTCGGTTACATCCTCCACCCTCGGAGCCGGATCCTCCGTCCCCAGTTTCCTCTTCGCTCCCACCGGGCGATCATCTTTCTCTCCTCTCATGGGCGATCGCGACTGTCCCTGTCCCCTATAACCCCATCTCATCGGCCCTGGACTCGGGCTTCGCTGTGTGAGTCGTTCTCCTACCTTTGGAGGCCCAGCCCCTCCACGCCTCCCTATTACCTTCCATCTCTCGTTTCCCGCCCCCCAACTTCGACTCCCTCTTATCCACCCGTACTCCCCACCAACACTAACCTGCTGGTCTACAGGAGAACGAGGCCTGCATTGAGGCGAAGCGAAATTTAGGCTGAGGTCCCGATCGATGCTTCAGCCTTTCGCGTCTACTGGATCCTTAGTCGCCTGGGCCTCCGCTCCGAAACGCTGAGAAAACGGCCTGTAGTCTTCAGGCGCGCGGCTCCTATAAACCTATCTCCCCAGGTCGCTTCTTCGCCGCCGTCGCGGTACTTCGCCGTACAAGCCCCCAATCCGTGGTGAATCCTCTCGCAATGATGATGGCGCAACCGTTCGCTGCCCACCAAGGCATCCCACAGCATGGCTTACCCCCGGGCCATCATCCAATGGCCGGCCAACACCCAAATGCCGGTCACCCCGGGCCTGGCATGGTACAGCAAATGCACCCTGGAGTATCCGCGCCAGGAGGACCCCAAGTGAGCCAGGCGGGTCCGATGATGGGTGGGATGCCACCGGGCGCTGGGACTGCGGGTCCTGGCGGTCCCATGCCCAATGCCCACGCTATGTCCCATCTGAATCCCGCGCAGGCGCAACATATGTTTCAGCAACAGGCATTCTCTCAAAATTGTGAGTTCCTACTATACACCTCGCTTTGTCTTGCTATCGCCGTGGTACGCACGCGCGCCTGTTGGGCACCAGCCATCAATCCGCGGCATTACAGGCTCTCTTCATGGCCTCCGAGCGAATATTATTTCCGGCCGCATGCTAATCCTTTTTTCAACTGCCAGATGCGAACAATCCCCAGTTAATGCACCAGCAGCAAATGATGCGGCAGCATATGATTCTACAGCAACGGCAGCAAGCGCAACAGCAACAGCAACAGCACGGCCTCCCTGTATCATTACCCAATGGAACCCAAGGTCTGAATGCTGCCCAGTTGGCTCAGATGCAGGCCAACCCCGGAATGCGACCGGTCAACCTGATGCACCTTCAGGGTCAGGTACCCCACGGCCAACCGCAAAACCTCCAGCAGCAACAGATGTTCGCTCTCCAACAGGCGCAAGCGCAGCAGCAAGCGCAACAGGCTCAGGCAAACAACGGACAGCCCGGCCAACATACTCCGCAGCGTGGTTCCGCGCAACCTCCCAACATGCACGAAGCTCAGGCTGGAACCCCTCAGTCTCAGCATGGTCCACCACAGAGTGGCACCCCTCAACCGAGACAGCCGTCCCAACCCCCGTCGTCCCAACCACCACAGTCGCAGGGCCCACCGCAAGCCCAGGGTACGCCGAACCCTCAGTCACAGCAATTGCCGCATGGCCAGCAGCCAGGTCAACAGCCAGGCCAATCGGGTCCTCAGCCGCAGCCTCAAGGTGCTCAGGGCCAACCGGGTCAGACATCTGGCCCGCCAAACCCGCAGGCCCTGGCTGCTCAGGAGGCCCAATTGAAAGCACAGCAGCACCAAAGTGCTCTGATGATGCAAAGAATGAGCCGACCGACTGGTCAATCGATCTTATATCTTCACGCCTATGCTGAAAACTTGAGCAATTTTCAGGTATGAAACGAAAATGAAACGAAAATGAACCTTGCTGATCAATCATTCAGAGTCGAAACGAGACAGCCGACCTTATTTACTGGAACAGCTTTGTCGAGCGATTCTATTCGCCCGGAGGTGTTCTGCGGCAGGGCGTCTGGGCCCCTCAGAGCGGATCAAAGCAATTTGAGATCACGACACCCGCACTGGCTCGGTATTACCTGACTCAATTCTCCAGCGGCATCCGCCAGATCCAAATGGTTGTGGAAGGTGCCCGTGAGCGGGAATTGCCAAATGGAGGACACATCGTCGAGAGCCCTCGAACATCTTTCATCTACTGGTTTACGAATGATTGCCAAGTATGGTCTCTAATACTATGACGTAGCTGGACAACTAGCTAACGATGTTTTTGCAGCTTTTCACGAACGGACAACTACGCGCTTCCTTTGGCATGGACAACAAGCTCGAGATGCTCGATATCACAGTTACAAGCCACAACGAGTTTATCCCCCGAAGCATTGCTCAGTCACTTGAGGCATCGGAGCTGAAGCAGAGCCCCAAGGTTTCCAAGAACGCTGCGAAGCGGACACAAAAGCAGGCCCAGTCTCCATCGCTTCCGGAGTCACTGGTCAACTCTCATGGCGTTACTCTCCCAGTGATGGGATTTTTGGAAGTCGCGGAGACCATCTCTCAGATGCAGATGCTTTTCCACTACTCCCTACAGAATCCGACATTGTCTCCTCCTGAAGCTCTCCGTAACCTTGTCAACACCCTGCAGACGGTTCCTAACCAAGGATTTGCACCCCCGATGAACCCAGGTATGCAAGGAATGCAAGGTATGCAGAGTATACAGGCAATGCAAGC
This sequence comes from Penicillium sp. S103-07, assembly GCA_037042055.1. Taxonomy (NCBI): domain Eukaryota; kingdom Fungi; phylum Ascomycota; class Eurotiomycetes; order Eurotiales; family Aspergillaceae; genus Penicillium; species Penicillium sp. S103-07. Next base: position 392,755 of record JAXQJQ010000012.1, on the reverse strand, counting down.
CATGCAGGGTATGCAAGGCATGCAACCCATGCCCAACGCACGCAATCCCAGCATCAATGGTCCTTCGCAGTTTGCCTCGCCTGGCATGGCCCATCTCGGTCTGCCGGGGTCTCAGGGATCACCTCATCTCGGATCCGCGCACGCAAGTCCGGCTCAAAGCCAGCTTGCTGGGCCTCCAGGAATGCCAGGCTCAGTCCATCCATCCCCGGCCGGCGTCAACAACAGCCCTAATGTGGGCGGCAACAAACGCCGGCGGGCCAGCACTGTCAAGATGGAAAACGAGGACGGGGGACCGGAAGTCAATGGCACCTCCGCCCCCGGTTCGGCCAAGGTCAAAGCTAGCCCTCGAGTGCCGAAACGGCAGAAGGGACAAGCTGCCTGATCATATCGCTTCATTTTTTGATTCCCATTATTTCAAGAGGCGGGGAACCGGCGTACGATTTTGGATACCTGGGCGAGACACCCATATCCGCCCGTTTGTTTTTGTGTCTATGTTTTGATTCTCAGAAGGTGTTTCCTTCGGTTTTCGGTATTCCTGACGATAAAATCTGCCGTTGATGGGGGTTTAACCGTTCCGTGCTCCTCGACGTTTGTTCGGCGCTTGTGACATGATGCCCGTCCCCATCGATCTCCCGATCCACCTTCGACTCTAATGTACTTTATCTCCCTTTCAGCGCTTGTTAAGTTGGCTCGGGATCATCGCCCTTATTCTTTTGCATGTTCGAGTTTTGGAAGTCTCTTGCCATGCCCCGGGGTTTTTTGACGATTTCTGGATTGTTCTTTGTTTTGCTGTTTCTGACCTTTGGATGAACCGAATCCTTTGATATCCGTGTTGGCGATTGCACTGGCGTCGGGCTTTTTGTTTCCTTGGACCTACGTCTGCGTGCATTGGGGTGGTTCTTTGGGCCCGTAGTAGCCTGGGGTTTGATAATCCTCTCCACTCGGGACTCATCGTTCTGCCGCTATATTGACGAATTCATACATATCATACCACTTTGCAACTGTAGACATTGGAAATGTGCCATTGTAACTTATTTGCAGAATCATATAGGCTGTACTCGGGATACTATTCCGTTATCAACAGTGGAAGTATAGTTGGCCGAGCGGCGACCTCCGCTCGGCATCGGCCAAGTTTGATGGGTTCTCGGCATTGTTGTTATCGCAGCTTCCCCACCACACCCTTGCTTAACTGCCCCTCCTCGCTCTTTTCGCCACACCTCTCCCGAGACTCTCTCAATTATATCATTCTTATAATCAGAGGTCCAGTGAGCACAATGGCCCACTCTCATTCCCACGATGCTGGCGTGAGCCACTCCCACGACGATCCTTTCAACGGCCATGGCCACTCGCACGAGATCCTCGATGGACCGGGCTCGTACCTCAACCGTGAAATGCCGTTGATCGAGGGCCGAGACTGGAAGGACCGAGCATTCACCATTGGAATTGGAGGGTGAGTCACAATACCTTCGTCTCTAGATAGATCCGTGCTCCATACCCCGAACTATAGCGCTAACAGGCCCTAAAGACCCGTTGGCTCCGGCAAAACAGCCCTCATGCTAGCACTGTGCCACGCCCTGCGTGACCAATACAACATCGCAGCCGTCACAAACGACATCTTCACACGCGAAGACGCCGAGTTCCTAACCCGGCACAAAGCCCTCGCACCCTCGCGTATCCGCGCCATCGAGACTGGCGGCTGCCCGCACGCCGCCGTCCGCGAAGATATCAGCGCAAACCTCCTCGCCCTGCAGAACCTACAGAGACAATTCTCCACCGACTTGCTGCTCATCGAGTCCGGCGGTGATAACCTGGCCGCGAACTACTCGCGCGAGCTGGCTGATTTCATCATCTATGTGATTGATGTTGCTGGTGGTGACAAGGTGCCCAGGAAGGGTGGTCCCGGTATCACGGGGTCGGATCTATTGGTAGTCAACAAGATTGATCTTGCTAAGGCCGTGGGCGCGGATTTGAAGGTTATGGAGAGGGATGCGGCGAAGATGCGGGAGGATGGGCCGACTGTTTTTGCGGTTGTTAAGGATGGAAAGGGTCTGGACCACATTGTGAATTTGATTATTAGTGCTTGGAAGGGGAGTGGTGCTTATGATCTGAGTTTGCAGCGGTGGAAGGAGGGTGCGCCGCGTGGTTCGGGGAGCCTTGATGCGTAGATGTACCAGGGATTGATGGTCATATATTCAGACGCTATAAAATGATGATGGTACATAGGTACTTGCTTTTCCAGTCCAAAAGATTCTATACACATGAGTTCCTCCAACGCCTGAAATGCAGCTACATAGCTTTCTCTCCAATATCAAAAAGCCGCAGGGCTGGGTATCTGGATAGCTGCCCGAGGCTCGAGAGACGAGCAAACGCAGGAAACATATTAAGAGTCCTTCTTGGCGAATCTTCCCAGAGCAGGCCCAAGCTCCTCGCGCTCCTGACGAAGTTTGTTCTTGTGACGCTCGGCGTGCTCCTTGCGCAGAGCCTCGGCCTTGAGTCGCTTCTCGTCGATGACGTTACCGCGACCCTTCTTGCGGAGGTACTTGCGCAGCGCACTGTTGCGACCACGGCCGCGGTTCTTGAGCTTCTCCATGTGGTCCTGAGGCTTGTGGTCGGGGTTGCGCTCTTCTTGACGCTTCTTGTCGCTGATCGTATCGAGCTTGCCAATAACATCGGGGTCCAGCGAGATCATATCCGGCTGAAGCTTGGTGAGCAGAGAGTGCACTTCGGCCTCTTGGCGCTGATGAGCATTCTCGTAAGGGTTCGCCTCCAGCGAGTCAAAGTTGGGCTCGCCGGCACCAGGGACCAGAACACTGGCGAATCCTTGGTCGTGGGTGACGCCCAGAATATCTTCGTATGGACACCAGCGCATGTTCTCGATGCGTTGGCCATCGCCACCCCATGCCATGTAGGGGCTGTTTACCTTGCCCTGGTCGGCGAGGGCGGCGTCGAAAAGACCCCGCCACACACTGACATGAGTACCCCAGCCGACGGCGGTCAGGCCGCGGTCACTGATAGCGACTGATGCGCCAGGCTGATAAGTCGAGTACGAGTGGACTTCTCGGAACATGCGAATATCCCAGACGTTCATCCTTTGGTCCTGGCCAGTCGACACCATGTACCGGCCCTGGCGGTCAATTGCGAGCGAGCGGACGGGCCCCTTGTGCACCATCGCCTTGACGAGCGCTGTTTGAGAATTGGGAGACCATAATGTCACCGTTCCGTTCTGGTGGCCGACGTGGAGGATGGCGTTGTGAGGGTTTTGACAGAGAGCAGTCGGACGGCCCAACCGGGTGGGCAACTCGGCGACGGTTTGGCCGATCGAGGTGTCGGTGTATTTCAGGTAGCCGCTGATACCCTACATAGAACTTATGCGTTAGAGGGTTTGGTGACAGTCAATCGAGACCGAAGGTACTCACAACACTGGCCAGAAGATAGTGGTAGGGCAGGAATTCGAGATAGAGAGGCTCCAAATGCTTGCTGAGACAGTGCAACTCTGTTCCTTGGTGGTCATAGATGTAGACGTATTTCTTCTGCGCAACTGCAAAGTACTGGTTGTTGTGCAGCCAGCGCGCATCGCGGACCGTCTCGTTCAGGTTCAGCTCACAGCCCAATTTCCCATCGCGCCAGTCCATCGTTGCGACATGGCCCTTCCGTCCCGCCAGCAGCAAGTTGCGTCCGTTTCGAGTGTAGTCCGCGCGATAGGGGCCGAAATCATTGAGACGCAGCTCAAATCCTTTCTTTGCCGTTTCAATTCCAACGCTGTCCTTGATCTCATCTTGGCGAACCTTGTATGTCCGTTCAAGCTCACCCTCGGGCTCGAGGAAGCCTGCATCATGCTCGAGAAGGATCTCTGAATCCTTAGCCTGAAGAACAGCTTGTTTTTGTTTCGCTTCTTGCGCCTGGAGTGTCGAGCGGAGCTTCTTGTTTCGAATGGCCTTGGTCGAGACTGCTTTGCCACGCCCATAGGCTTTCTGGGCTTCGATCAGTCGTTGCTTAGCCGCACGGTCTTCGGCCGTCATGACAGCCTGTTTCGAACCCGAGTCGGCCATTTTCGAGAATGTACTGGCTGCTTTCGACGTGAGAAAAACGCTGGTCGAGCCGCGAGAAAAAGCGAAATCTAAAAAATTGCGCCAAGACTCGCGCTCACCGCTCGCTTATCCTCCACTGCCGAATTTTGTTTTCTTATCGTCATTTTTTTTTCTGTCTGCGTGGGATTACCTCGATCTCAGTGTTCTTTGGTTTTAGATCCGAGTCTTCCAAGAGGCCTATATTCCCTTCAATCTGGCCTCCCTCCCATATCGTTTTAAAGGGTCCAGTGCCAACATGGCGCCCACCCAAACGGTGCATCACCACCGCAACACCACCAAGGTTACTCAAAAGCCTTTCAAGAGCAAGCATGCGTCTAAAAGTGCTCTGAAAGACCAGGCCAAGGGTGAGTAAATGTTGAAATACGGAGCATCAAATATCACATAGTCATATGCTAAATCTCTCCAGGCAAAATCGAGTCGGAGCGGGGCACTCGCAAAACACCCCACCAACAGCTCAAGTCGAAACTCGATCGCCGCAACCAGGCTCGCCAAAGACAACAATTGAAGCATCAGCAGAGAGTTCAGGAGACTAGCATCTTCACCGGCCAGAATGGAGCGCCCCGTCACGTCGCTATCGTCCCACTGTCCGTCGATATCGATATCCCCGCCACGATCCAAGCTTTGAACGAGAGCGTGGACGTCTCTTGCGCTGTTTCTATTGATGGACCTACCCGTGTGCGAGTTGATAGGTTCCGTCAGAGCTTGCTCTATATCCCGGCCAAGTATGACCTGATGAATGCTTTGGATGTGTGCCGCATGGCCGACTTCGTGGTACTGGTAGTTTCGTCAGAGGTCGAAGTGGAGGAAGAGGGCGAGCTGCTCTTGCGATCAATTGAGAGCCAGGGTATCTCCAACGTTATCACGGTTGTCCAGGGTCTTGACAAGGTGAACCCGGCCAAGAAGCGCCCGCAAGTGGCTTCTTCGCTTAAGTCTTTCGTCAACCATTTCTTCCCGACTGTGGAGAAGGTCATGTCGCTCGATTCACGACAAGAATGCTCTAATGCGATCCGGTCTCTTTGCACAGCGACCCCTAAGGGAATCCGCTGGCGTGATGAGCGTAGCTGGATGCTTGTTGAGAACGTGCAGTGGCCAGAGGCCAATGCTGAAGTGGTTGATGACGTTGTCGTCACCGGTATCGTGCGTGGAAAGGGTCTGAAGGCCGACAGAATTGCACATATCCCAGGCTGGGGTGACTTCCAGATAGGTTCGATCACAGCAGCTCCTTTGCCAACCAAGGGTAAGCGTGATGATGCGATGCACGTGGACACCGACGAGTCCACCCAGGTTCTTGACGGCCCCAGCGCGGACCAGGACGACATGGCCGTTGTTGCACCGGAGGAGATTGAAATGGAGGATGATGACATGGTTTCGATGGCCGACACAGAGAAGAAGGGTGTCCTTCTCGACGACCACCACTACTTCTCGGATGACGACTCTCACATTCCCCCGACGCCCAAGCGTTTGCCCAAGGGTACCTCAACGTACCAGTCCGCTTGGTATCTTGAGGACGTCTCAGATTCCGGATCTGATCTCGAGGATGAGGATGACCAGGATATGGAAATGGACACTGCCGGCGCGCCTGAAGATGGCGTGTTCCCCGACAACCACGACGCTATGACGGAAGGCGGCCCCTCCGAGTATCCCCAGTCAGAGATGTTCCTTGACCCGTCACCCGAGGACGAGGCTCAGGAACTGGCGGATTACCGCGCTAGTCGCAAAACCGAGGCCGAGGAAGACCTTGAATTCCCCGACGAAATCGAATTGCACCCCAACGTGCTTGCGAGAGAACGACTTGCTCGTTTCCGTGGCTTGAAGAACATGAAGATCAGTCCCTGGGAGACATCTGAGGACCGACCCTTCGAGCCGGAAGACTGGCGGCGGTTGTTGCAGTTCGGTGACTACAAGAGCATCAAGAACCGTGTCATTCGTGAAGCCCTTATCGGTGGTGTTAACCCTGGTATCCGTGTGGATATCCACCTTCGCGCGGTGCCATCCGCTCTCCGCCACAAGGCCCAGCCGCTCTCCCTATTTTCCCTCTTGCGTCACGAGCACAAGAACACCGTGGTCAACGTGAACATGACGCTGAATGGAAGCGTTGAGAAGCCCGTCAAGGCCAAGGAGGAGCTCGTTGTGCAGTGCGGAGCCCGTCGCATGGTGGTCAAGCCTGTGTTCTCCGCCGCCGACAATACCCCCAACAACGTGCACAAGTTCGACCGTTACTTGCACCCAGGCCGCAGCGCTATCGCCACATGGATTGGACCCATGACGTGGGGCGCCGTCCCTGTCCTTGTCTTCAGAAATAAACATGCTGAAGAGGACCCTGAGATCCTCGACTCCGCGGACGCCAAGCAAGAGCAGGACCCTCTCGATATGAACCGCCTGGAGCTGATCGGTACCGGTACTATAGTTGCACCCGACCCCAAGCGTGTCATTGCCAAGCGTGCCATCCTCACTGGACACCCGTACAAGATCCACAAGAAGGTCGTTACCATCCGGTATATGTTCTTCAACCAAGAGGATGTTGCCTGGTTCAAGGCTCTGCAGCTCTGGACTCGCCGTGGCCGCAGCGGTTACATCAAGGAGAGTCTTGGTACCCACGGTTACTTCAAGGCTACCTTCGACGCAAAGATCAACCCCCAGGATTCGGTTGGCATCAGTTTGTACAAGCGTGTCTTCCCTCGCCCGGCAATTGCTCTGGAGGCTTATGGCGCATAAGTTTGTGGTGGTAAACCGATGTAAGAGATGGATGAACGATACTCGGATACATGAGACGATGAGAGCAGTTCCTGACCGGAATGTCTGCCATGATACACCCCCAAAAGTATATAGAGGCATTTCTTAATGAATTACGAGATTTCTTCTTACATTTACCATCCCAAAGTAATCGTGGAGTCGAGATGCCCTCAACCAAAGCGCATCTAGACATACATTTCATCGAGATGTACATTCTACTGGAAACATCAAACATTCAAGGCCAGTATTTATTTCCAAGCCAAAGAAGCAAGAAAGAATAATCACATAATCTTCAAAGTACTTCATTTCAATATTCCTTGCACAGTACGGGGAATCAAGGGCGAAAACAAATCCAATCTCGTCTACGAAAAGTCTTCTTCCGCTTCCTCAATACCGTTCTTAATCCGCAGCAAGATGGTAGTCTTCCACTTGTCCAGCTTGCTGAGCTGATCGAACTGGAATAGCTTATCGGCGAACTGCTCCTGATCACTAGCTTCCACAGCCTGGAGCAGGTCCACAAGCAACTGGTGCTCGCGAGTTGAGCTAAAGGTAGGATCGATTTCACGGTATGATTCAAGCGCACGGTTGGATTCGACCAGATCCTAAATGACATGTGAGCAGCTTACCGAAGTTGAGGATTTGGGTGACTTACCTTGGTGGCAAGATGACAGATACCGGCCTTCAAGAAGTAATCTTTTACGGACCACTTCATCAGCTGGTTGTGGATAGACTGGCGGGCGATGCGCTCGTAGTTGTTGATGGCCTTGTAGTAGTCCTCGTTCATAGCGGACAGGTCCGCGACCTTCAGGAAGTGCTTGTTGGCCAGGCTAAGCCAGAATCGGATGTTAGCTTCGTTCCCTAAAGTAGGGATGCAAGGGATCCATACGCTTCGGCGTTATCGCCCTCAAACCATTCCGCCGCCTTCTCATACGACTCCAGCGCCTTCTTCATATCTCCCAGCTCCACCTCATAAACTTCGGCCAAATACTGCTGCTGTGTCGCCGCTCGGCGCAAGTTTCCACGCAAGACATAGTGTTGAATGGCGCTGGAGAGAACTCGGGCCGCATCCTCCGGGTCAGACTTGCGGTAGACCTTGAACGCTTCTTGGAGGGTGTTTGCCGCATCGTCGGGCTCGTTGAGGTTCTGTGTCTGGATGTGTGCTGCCTTCTCGAACGCTTGACCAGCTTCCTTATCTGCTCGCGGGTGAACACCGTTCGTCAGTGATCTGAACTGTGAAGCAGGCAGACGTGGCGACGCGGGGTTGCTCACTCATTTTCTGTACTCGAAAGGCATTCGCAGCCTGGGTATAGAGATCCGCGGCGCTTTCGTACTTTTCCGTGCGTCCTCCAAACCAGCTAAAGCCGCCGGAGGCGCCCGACAGAGCTTTATCGGCCTGGTTGCTCGCGGGGTGCGAGGCGTTGTTAGCTATCCCGCCTTTCGTCATTGCCTGGAGGCAAGGTGGGGGAGGGTCAGATCGAGCTCACTTTTTGGAGGAGAACACGGGGATCTTGAGCCATGGCGAATAGAGATGTGATCACTGTAGAGAATAACCCACAGTTGGTAGATGGCGAAGGGGACGGGGTATGATTAAGAGCATCGATCGGTGGGTCCGAGGCGGTCTGTGAAGGTCAACTTTACTTCTTTACTGCCCGCGCCGACCTTCAATCCGGAGCTCACCTGTAAGCATTCACAACCTCGTTTAAAGCAGGCATTGCTTTACAACATGACGATGGCCTCTTTCCAAACCGGTCAGCGACTATTACGGTCGCTCGCTCGCAATCACAGCTTCATTCGCCTCTACTCCTCCAAACCTCCAACATCTGACATCGAGTCAATCCTCGCCGAACCAAGCTGGTCAGTCCGGTCTCTCCTACCGGACCAATCCTCAGAGCCTTCCACGCCATCGATCACTCCGAAGCAACTTCACCATCTCCTCCGCCTCTCAGCTCTCCCGCAACCAGCCAGCGCAGAAGAAGAGCAGTCCATGCTGAAGACTCTAGAATCGCAAATCCATTTCGTGAAAGAGATGCAGAGCGTCGACACAGCAGGAGTCGAGCCCTTGCGCAGTATTCGTGACGAGAGTCCTGCCGCGGTGAAGGAGACGACCATTGGGCTTGATCGACTCAAGGATGCCATCGCTAAAGAACGCGTGACGGGGAGGAGGCGGAGAGTTCAGCGTGTTCAGGATGAACGGAATACTCGTCCAGATGGGTCAGCTTGGGATGGGAACGCACTCGGGTCAGCATCTAAGACCAAGGGGCCGTATTTCGTTGTCGAGACGGGCAGTGGCGGGGCTTCTTAGCTCTCTCAATCTTGCATTTTCTTTTCGCTCGCATCGTCATCGGGCGGACTGTGATATTATACATGTACAATATACTGCAATATACCCCCTAGGCAGCTATTTGCCTGCCATATTCTTCGATCGACTCGAATTATACATCATTGTTTGTCAAACGTCGTGTACTTTGCCCCGCAAACATATCTTCTCAATGCAATCCGCGAGCTACAATTGGCAGCAGACACCTCTTGAGACAACTTCGCGGCAGAGCTTTCAGATGATATTTGCCAATGCCGGCCTCCGTCCAGGCGAACGCTCTAGCATGGGCCTAAAAATCTGCAACATTGCAATTCAAATCGATTCTCGGTTGTGGCGGAGGATGGTAGCCCATTTCTGCTGCCGAGAGCTTGCTCGTGGAAACAAATCAGATGTTATGCCCACAAGAGAGTGGCCGAGGTTGACGAGTACGTGTAGAATGTGGCCCTTTAGAAACATTCTAGTTCACTTCTACGTGTGTTAATCACAATTGGTGTCTGCGATGAAGTTGGAAACAACACTCGCGCTGCGATACACCAGTGAGTATTTCCTCAAGTGAAACCCGGCTCCTACACGGTGAAAAGGCAGTTCGATAAAATGAGTCGCTTTTGGAGATAAATATACGTCGCAATTAGGACTGAGAGATGGATGTCCGTTTCGTTCACCGTTCAAGTTTACCAGTTCATACAAGGTCAAACACATTCGTCGAGCTTTCATTGCACCGACATAATTTGTCTTCGAATATAAGATCTATTAGCAAGATGAAGTGCCATATGCAAAATATACATAATAACAGTATTATTGGCATATCGCGGAGGAAATTCGCTTTGCAAACTGTTGCATGGACAACCTCGATCGGACTACTCGGGTCAAGTGAAAGAGTCAACCAGCTTAATACATTAGGTTCTTATATGGGCACCCTTATGAACGGGGAATATATTTGCGGAATGAAGACATTCTGCTCCCTTGAAAAGCTCTCCGGCATCTCGAACTGGTTCTACGATGATTGTAGTGACGAAAAAAGTATGCCTAAGGCCACAAAGAGGCTCCGGCCTCCGAGCCAAGAACATCCCCTCTCTTGTCCTGTCAACTTCCAATTCCCATCTTCCTAACACTCGGAACATTTTCTAACAATCCTTACTGCGTTCTGTTTCCAAATGTTCAAGAATCTCAAAGAAAAACATGGCAACCTCTTCGAATCCAAAAAGTCCAATGCACCCGCGGAGAGTGAGCGCGGCCAAGATCTGACGTCAATCCTGGACCGTTCCCAGCGGGCCGATCTCACAGTCCTTGTAGCGGAGATCGCGCAATCAATGCGCATTGGAATTCTCGAGATATTTGAGAATCCTAAGGAACCGCCCGGAAATGATTCATCTCAGAATCGAAAGCCGTCTGGCCAGGATGATGATGAAGCGGCCCCGGCGCTGCCTCCCAGGCCAGACGGGGCTAAGGCATCGCCGGGTAGCAGGAATCAACAAGCGGCGGCAAGAACTGCTAGAGCGAAAGCTCGTGCCAAAGAGAGGACTCTCTCTCACTTTGAAGATTGGAGAGATGCCGTTTTATTGAGAATTGGCGAGGTTGTCAATAAGACTGATGAGAATGAAGAGGAACAAAGCAAAGAGCCTTCAGATGCCGCCAAATCCAACGATATTCCCATTGTCGAGGACGAAGAAAGATTGGCGAAGCTTTGTGAAATCTATCATCCCGTGGAATCGCCACTTGCACGAGTTCCCAAAGCGACAAGACTGCTCATTCTGCATTCGCTTCTTCTATTACTGCTCAGCTTGGAGAAGTATAGTGCCTATTCTCGGGTGTTGATGCTTCACGTCGCATCTAGTTTGGGTATAGATATCAATGTGCTGAATGGAGATGAAGTCAAGGTTGCACGCGGGCTTCTTGATACTGCGTTGGCGCTGTCATCTGAGCCAGATGCAAAGAAACAAGTGAAAAAGAGTGATGATTCCAGGAAATGGAAAGTCGGCATTGCCTCGGTCGCCGGTGCCGTGCTGATTGGTGTCACTGGTGGTCTTGCGGCGCCGTTGGTCGCAGCGGGTATCGGAACCGTCATGGGTGGGTTAGGCCTCGGCGCCACTGCAGCTGCTGGGTTGCTGGGAACTTTAGCGGGGAGTGGCGTCGTTGTTGGAGGGCTTTTCGGTGCCTACGGAGGACGCATGACGGGCAAGATGATGGACAAGTACGCCAAGGAGGTAGACGACTTTGCGTTCATCCCGGTCCGCGGGTCGCGGACCCGGCGGACTGAGAGTGAAAGTGAAGCTGCCAAGCAAGACCATCGACTGCGTGTCACGATTGGTGTTACTGGCTGGGTGAAAGAAGAATCCAATTTCGTTGTCCCCTGGCGAGTCATTGGTGCCGATTCTGAAGTCTTCGCGCTCCGTTGGGAGATGGAGCCGCTAATGAAGCTGGGTAATGCGATTTCCACATTGGTTACGAGTGCAGCATGGTCTGTCGCCGGACGAGAAGTCTTGAGCCGCACAATCTTCTCCACGATCATGAGCGCCGTGATGCTTCCAATGGGCCTGATGAAGGTCGCTGGCATCGTGGATAATCCGTTCAGTGTTGCGAAGGCCCGAGCCGATAAAGCCGGCGAAGTCCTGGCAGATGCACTGATCAACAAGGCCCAAGGAGAACGACCAGTGACTCTCATCGGATATTCTCTGGGATCTCGCTTGATCTTCTCGTGTCTGCAAACCTTGTGCAAGAGAAGTGCTTATGGCCTCATCGAATCAGTTATTCTGATGGGATCACCAACCCCGTCAGACTCCGAGTCCTGGCGCCGCATTCGCAGTGTTGTCAGCGGTCGCGTTGTCAATGTCTACTCGGAGAACGACTCCGTGCTTGGATTCCTCTACCGGACTAGCAGTCTTCAACTCGGCGTTGCTGGATTACAGCCCATTGAAAATGTCCCCGGAGTCGAGAATCTCAACGTTAGTGACATGATCAGTGGTCATCTTCGATACCAATTCTTGCTGGGGAGAATTATCAAATCAGTCGGGTTGCAAGATGTTGATGTGAACGAAATCGAACGTGAGGAACGTGCTTTGGCAGTTGAAGATGAGAAGCAAGAGGCAGAGAGGCTCAAGAACGAAAACAAGGCGGGTATAAAGGATCGTGACTCCTCGTCTGCCCGCGAGACTTTGAACAGCCAAGACGGCTTCGGCGAAGAACAGCGGATGGAAAAGCAAATTGAATCTCAAACCGAGGAGAATATGACCCACCACCGAATTCAGATGATGGATTTGGATGATGAGGATTATTCGTCGCCGTTGGTGGATCATCCAGGAAAGCACCCCGCTCTTTAGATAGACCTTCTACATCTAGCCGTGCGCGTCAAGTATAGATATAATCGTCGAACGCGGATTGAATCATATCGCTAAGCTGTAACAGGAGTAAGCATTTAAAATCGCTCTATTTTTCATTCCCCAAAATCAGTCCCTAAAATGGAACATCACGCACAGCACAAACAACCAGCGGCGAAATAAAACGCTTGCGAATCACATTACCTCTTGAGACCGAGACGAAGCGATCTATCAAAACGGCCTTGCAGAGACAGATTTAACCTTTTAGAATCCGCACTCGATGTTGACATGGAATTCGAACAATGGTCTACAAGTCTGCCACCGTCTGATGTAGTCATTATAGCGTGCAGCGTAATTCACCGGAGAGAGCCAATTCAAAGTATGTTCACGCTCTTGATCCTCCTGGTACTGTACCAGCCTGGTGACATTTTTCTGCGTTGTTTTCCCGTAAAAGGCATTCAAAAGGACAATGTTGCTACTAATGCGGCTTCGGAGCTCTTGGATATCATCTGGTTTCCACTTGAGGCGTTTCCAGACCCTCTTTGCCATATGTCTTTTCTTATCCTGAGGAGCGTTCAACTCGGTGTACCCGTCAATCTTTCGTTCGACCTCAGCGAGTGAACTTCGGCAGCTGTCTGCTATCGCGTCCAACTCGTCTTTTTGCTGACTACTGAGGTCCGTGCTCGATGAAACTATTTCGACATCTTGCACCACAACAGAGAGAGTTCGGACCCTGAGGAATCCAATATCAGCAATCAAGACCTATGATGTGAAAGTGAGCATACTCGTCAGAAATAGCTTTGAATTGAATAGGCGCATCGACAAACTCCTTCCTGATCTTGTTCGCGAGACTGATAATAGCCAAAATGTCTCCGACGCCAAAATCGAGACTCATTCTACCGGCAAGTGACTATGTCCAGCCATGCGGTGGCCTCCAAAATGGCTTTTGATAGTATGTGACCGCAAAGGAATCAGACAAGGGTAACGATCGTGCAATCATGAAGTATTCCGTGTTGAAAAGTGGGCATAGGTTTAAAGAAGGCGTGGCACTTCAGACTCCCCTCCCGGCAAGTAAGTGGGGTTGTTGTGTCAGGGACCCGGGCGCAAATAGCTACATGCATCCCCGAACAAACCATCCCGCCTCTATGAAACTCAAAGCCGCCTTCACCGAAGCGGTGAACACCAATCAGCCCGAGCATCATGCTTCGAGAAAAAGCAAAAACCAACCGCATATTTAACAAAAGGTTACTTTCCCAACTACAATGACTTCAGCAACACCTCCAACCATGAAAGCCTGGCTCTACAACACCGCAACCTCCGGCCTGGAGAAGAACCTGTACTTTGACGTGTCCGCGCGGGTCCCGCCCGCCCCACGTAACGACGAGGTGCTCGTGCAGGTCATCTCGAGCGCCCTCAACCCAGCCGACTTCAAAGTCCCCGAAATGGGCCCGCACGCTCGGCACCTCGTCATCGGCATGCCGGCCTCTCCCGGCATGGACTTCTGCGGGCGCGTGGTAACGGCCGGCCCGGACGCGGATTTCGAACCCGGCCAGCTTGTCTACGGATGTCACAGCATGCCGATGAAGTTTGGTGCTTTGGCTGAGTACCTCTCTATATCCGGTAGTCTTATTGCTACGGTGCCGGAGGGTGTGAGCGTTGATGATGCGGCGAGTTTGGGGATTGCGGGACAGTCGGCGTATCAGGCGTTGCTAGGGTATGTTAAGAAGGGGGATAAGGTATTTATTAATGGTGGGTCTGGGGGGTGTGGGCTTTTTGCAATTCAAATTGCGAAGAATATAGGGTGTTTTGTTGCGGTTACGTGCTCGACGAGGAATGTTGAGCTTTGTCGGGGACTCGGGGCGGATGAGGTTATTGACTATACTGCTGCTGATGTTGTGGAGACGTTGAGGGGAAAAGGGGTTATATATGATCATATTCTTGATCATATTGGATTGCCTTCGGAGTTATACTTCCAGTGTCATCACTTCTTGAGGCCTGGCGGTGTGTTTGTCCAGGTCGGCGCGTCAGCGATGACTACATTTGTTGGGAGGACGGCATGGCCGTCTTTCCTAGGTGGTGGAAGGAGGAAGTATGTCATCTTCTTCTTCAAGAATACCCAGGAGCATATCGTCGAGCTTGGGAAGCTGGTTCAGAAAGGGGCGCTCAAGGTACAATTTGATAGTAAGTACGAGTTTGAGGATGCGGTCAAGGCATTTGACAAGCTTCGTTCAGGACGTGCAAGGGGAAAAGTTATTGTTCATGTGGCTAAGCCTTGAGATTGATTGCTACCTGTGGGCTATGGAGCATAATTCTTCTTTTCAATTACTTCAGGCGCAATGGGATATGAGATACGATGGAATCAATGGCCAGCAAAGAAATGATGTCCTCTTCAAGAATGTCGAAGCGCCGAGGGCCAAAGCACCCAAGCCGGTCCGTAGCGTCGGCTAGATTGCAGGAGCAAAATAGGGCGAGTGGTTACTGGGCAATTCATTCACCTCTTGATTGCAGCTGCATCATCCCAAACCTTGCATCGATACCGTCAAATATCCACATAACATACGGTGTCTGGTTGTGCCCATAGCGGGGGCGGACTGTAGCGGGCGGCTGTCAATGACAAATAGATTGACTGAGGAAATTGAACACTTGAATCGACTACTGCGTAGTTGCTTCTCAACCCTGTCTGACAAGGGCGACAATTCAGCTTGTCCATAGTACAACTGCAGGTAATATGACAGCCGTCCGTCAGATAGGATCAAGTTGTTTCTTGTTTCACGGCAGATAAAGGGACATCTCGAGGACCCCGAATAATCCATTGCGGAAAGCCACCATGTTACTTACCCATTATTGATGCCTAGCTTGCGATTCCATGGTCAGCTGAAGAGAGAGAACCTTTGAAATGGCATATTCTGCCTTGCGCTTTGACCCTGACACCCGCCACTGGCCATAGGCATCCATCAGGCTTTCTTTGGCTTTCAACAATAATTGCTTTTTCCTGTCAGTCATGGGATCTCCCCTTCGTTTCTCATTCGCCTCTGACGTATCGCAGACCAGTTCTTCCGCAGACGGGCCGATCCCCACTAGTGGAACCCCAAACTTGCGCAGCCACTCACAGACCGCGAAACGAGCCTCGAGAAAAAAAATTCTATCGAGGAATAAAAAAGATATCTCAGGTTATTTTGTAGGAATAGCCGAACGCGGGGGTCGAACCCGCAACCTTGAGATTAAGAGTCTCACGCTCTACCGATTGAGCTAGCCCGGCAGGGCTTGGTGAAAGACATCACCCAGTATAGAATGATACTGGCGGGGGCCACTTTCACACATTGAGTAAATAAACCCTCGGCGGGTACAAGGGGTCGAGGACAGGAGCCTCGGGGCAGGTCGGACAATTAAAGCAAAATAATTGGAGGGTGAAGGGGCCAGATCTTGAAAGAAAGAGATCAAAGTGGCCTTTGCGGCTGGATGGGCGATCGACACGGTCTGGGCGTTGACCCGGGTTGAACACGAGTAGGGTGATTGCAGGTGCCTTGAAGGCAGACGGGCAATTGTAATAGAACGTCCTCAAATACCGCGCGCCAGAGGGTGTTCGAATCGTCTCGGCCCCTCGAAGATATCGTCATGGCTCGAACACCCCCTGCAGCCCCCGGGGCAGAGGACTGAGCGTTAAGTGGAACTGAGATATATTCAGGAACGGGGCTCAGCAAGAACACGAGACGAGAGACAGTGGCTGGTGTACCGAATCATGTTCAAAGGTAAGCGGCTTTGTGGCTTGTGGCCATGCAGCGTCCGGGAGGAAAGAGGGAAGAGAAAGAGTAAGCAAGAGTTGAAAGGTGATGATTGTGGCTTGTGGCTGAGGAGTAGCGGATGGTGAGGGGGTGACGGGCGTGGGGTCCAAAATATCGTACCGTCGCGATCGCTGCTCTATTCTTAGAGAGTTCACGGACCGAAACAGCGATCGTGATTGCTAATAATGGAATTGAGCACGGATTCTTGAATCTCCAGAGCAATGGACCGGGTGGTTTGAAGACCGTCTGGGTAGACGCTGGCGTCGGGGACAGCGGCAGCGGAGCAAATGAAAGTTGAGCGCGATAGACTGCGCCCGGTGCGAGCCTCAGATGTAGTGACATGCAGAAAATCTAATGGCTGTGGTTTCACGATGGACGGCCGCACGTTTGTGAGTGACGTGAACAGGTTCCCGGGTTGTCAGGGGCACGAGACGCGCACTTCAGGAACACGAGGCTCAAGCCACACCCTCCACGATTGACCACGATGACATGGGTGGTCAATGTGTAGGCGGTGGAAATAGCGGACCAGGCGTGAGATAAAATGGAATGGTCTAGTTCATGCTATGAAGCAAACGAGCTCTCAAGGCGGTGGATAACATCATTGTTGACATAGTTCAGTGAAAGCAGACCGTCAAACTGGAGGCCGAGGCCAATGAGAGGGTCGACCGGGGGCTACTCGGGCGGTGTTCAACTGAGCCACACTCTTAGTTTCCTGTTAGTTCGGCGCTAGATAGACTGGGAGAGGACTAGGTGCAACTGGGACAAGTTCGGTGGGGCTGAAGTCATTGCCATGTACATCGTTGCTGCTTGCCCTGACTGTCCAGGCTGCCGTGCGCCTTGCCAATAAGGAAAACTATATATACTCCCCTCCCCCTCCAAGTACCTTCGTTTCATACTATCCACTGTTCACTCCATTCCCATTTTACATTCACACATTCCAAGAACAGTACTATCTCGTCACCCGTCTACTTCCGCATACCACTCCGATCTATACGGGAATCACACACCGTCTCTCGCGTGACTCGCCGACATCAGTCACGGTGTCGCCTTTCCACTCGACCAAGTACTACATCAACCCACACTCCGTGACCATAGAAAGACCACGCCGGTCCCCTTCGCGGCGTCAACCCAGTCTGACCCGCACCAACACCATGCCCGGCCAAACTGAGACCGCTGTGCCTCCTCTCGTCGTCCGCGACATGGATGACGCAGAGAAGTTAGTTGTCGAAGAGTTCGAGCGCCACGTCGGCCACTGCACCCAGTGTACTTCCGCCCTCGAAGAACACAAAGACGGCCTCTGTGTGCGCGGCCACCCTCGCGCCGTCGACGTGACACAATATCTATACTGCAAAGAGGGAAAACACTTCTCAGTCGTGGACAAGGAGAACGGCACACTCATGCGAGTCAAGCTGCCTCGTGATGCCGACTCAGTTCGCAACCTGCTGGATGCCGTCGAAGCAGGCTTGACTCTCAAGTCGCCTCGTCGCGGCCGCGCCTCCCCCGTCCGCTCCCCTACCACCAGCACTTTCTACGTCCCATCACGCCGACCTGTGATTGAGCAAAGCCGTCCCCGGTCCTACTCTCCGGAGGCCGAGCCCACTGCAACCGAGATCATTGAACGCTCGCCGCGAGTCGAGCGCTCCCCAGGTCAGGGAAAGCGCCACGTTATCGTCTACCAAAGCCCCCGCAATTCGATGAGCCGCAGCCCATCCAGCCGTGGCTCACTCTACAGCTCTGACCGCGAGCGCTCCGAGCAGCGTTTTGAATCCTCCCGAATCCGCCGCCGAGGTGCAGACTATCGATTCTAAACGTGCGGAGACGGCATTGAACTGTGCACTTGATGATATATACGCTTTACGAACCGCCTTTACTGCGATAGGGTTCACTTCCATATGGACGGCATTGATTGCCCACGACCGCAAGCCGGTCTTCGCCAGCGTGTGAAAATCACCTGGTAACTAAACACCCCCAGTGAACTGGAACAGAGGGGCCGGGCCTGTCTGGATGCGCCCAAAGGACTTCTGTTCGAGTCATCGACCCTAGCAATCGGGATCCCAGATGGGAAACGATCTGGCTTGGCGTGGCTCGGGGACTTTTTCTGCTCAAGCTCTATAGTCTTGTTGGGTTTTCTTGACAGGGCCATTGGTATGTGCCCCTCCATAAGCTGCAGCTCGTGACTGGCAGCCAATGGGAGGGGCGCAATGTTACGATTGCTGCATGCATGTTCTTGCTTCTGCGTGATTCTATTGGCCATTGTGTAGTGACTCACTCGTTTTGTGGAGAAGCTTGCTTGAAGGACTTGCATCCGATGTGATATGGTTTTTCCTTTTCTTGATTTTAATGATCCGCAATGTGGCTGTTGGGACATTGATGCAATGTTTGTTGATCCTTGCCCTAATATCGAGGGGCCCAATACATTCGTTACGAATCATCTTTTCCCCCATTGTAAATCTAGATGCCTGGGACTTTTCACTTTGATAGGGCAGATGAATCTCAGCCTCTGACGATCCACTCGTGATCTACAATGTACTTTACAGTAATACTCGAAATCAGTTTTACCTCTGAAATCTTCGCGACTTGATTCGGTTCTGTGCGCTTTGTTCAAGTCAAACCCTTTGATTAACGCTCAGACTTAGGAAGTTACAAAAGGTAAAATATAATCCACCTTCCCTAGAAGTACGCCTTCCTTGCGCAAGATGCCATAGGCAGTAGTTACATGAAAGAAGATATTAGCCTGCATAATGCACGCGTATGTAATCCCAGACAGGGGCTGTGTACCAGATCCCAGAGGCGTGGGCTCGACAGTCTCGCAATGTTTGAGGATCAAGTCTTTGTCAACAGTGTCGAGAGCCTGGAGCGCATTGTCGATGCGAGCGTACATTTCCGCATACGTGTAGACGACATCCTTAGTCGTGTCTTCCGTTGGAAAAGATTCGGCTGTTAGCTTAGCCAGAGCTAGTGATGTTTGTGTGGTTGCCGCGAACACTTGATAGCTAAGTGATTTCATGTCATCGTGGAGTCGACAGGACGGAAGACTGGAAGCGTTGGGCGCCTCCTCGGCTTTGTGAAGGATATGCGCGAGTGTCGTTAGAGCCCGCTTCGCCTGGAGAACAAACCCTTCATAGAGGGTGTACGCCATTCTTGTGGTTGGGTTTGAGGCTATGGATGTGAAGTTTGTGTTTAGGAAGATATTTTACCGGAGACCTGGGAGACAGGTCTGTTATGTAGCTTACACTCGTCCCTAAGAACGTGGGATTCGCAGCTACTTGGGCAGCACGATAGAGATCATGTAAGCACTAGCGGATGAGGCAGGATTAATCCATGTCTACGGGCCTCAGTTGAGTCCAGTGATGGAGGTCGAGGTCTCTACGCTTGGCCAAGGAAACATGTAAAGAATCTATAAACACCGCAAATGATACCGTAAATGATTTCGAATAATAGTATACCCATCCCATTACAATGTGCGCTCACCAAGTGAGTCACTGCGGGGTGTGGCTGATCCACGGCGGGGCAAGGCGCACTCCGCTGCTCCATCGCGGGCACCGTGAGTGGACTAGCGTGGCATCAATATCCAGGAAATGCACATTTCCTCCACTTCCCCAGGAATACACTCCAAAATGGCCAACACGGAAGAGAAAGACGAGATTCGCGATCAAATTGCGCAGCAGCTTTCGCAAACCCCCTTTGCGTGCTCCTCTCTCAGCCGGTTGTCCGGCGGCACTGCCAATTTCGTTTATCGAGGGAAACCCTCTTCATTCCCGGATTCCATTGTAATTAAGCATTCGAAAGACTATGTGGCTTCCAATCCAAATTTCAAACTTGATGCGAAGCGATGTGTGAGTTGCTTCATGGGAAGCAAGAATTGAGTACTAATTGAAGCTAGCACTTCGAAGATGCTGTCCTCCAAGCACTCGATGGCCTGCCATCCCGCTCCCAGGCAAACATTACCGTGAAAACACCCCGCGTCTTCCATTTTGACCGGGAAACGAACACGCAAATCATGGAAGATCTTCCTAATTCGCTCGATTTGAAGAATTTTCTTCTCTCGGATCTGTCTCGTGGCGTGTCAGAGTCTTCGGGGCGATCGCTCGGTCGCTCCCTTGGATGTTGGCTGCGGTCGTTTCACGATTGGGCGAGCAAAAGTGAACAGGCAGAGACCAGATCCTTGCTTGCCCAGAACGGGACGGGGAAAGATTTGAAATTCTATATCAATTACTCTATGCTGATAGATACAGTTGCGAACTTTCCCGGCATTTTGGAAGAGAGTCGTGGTGTTTTTGAAGAAGTTAAAAGTTTCGCGGCTGCGGAGTTGAAGAAAAGTGATCAGCAGGAGGACTTTGGAATTATTCATGGTGACTTTTGGACCGGAAAGTAGGTCTTTCTATCTATCTGGCCTTGAGTCTCAGCATGCTAACGTGATCGTCAGTGTTCTCATTCCAAATGTTCCTCTTATTGAGCAGTCTCAAACGACATTGTTCATCGTTGACTGGGAACTATGCCAAATTGGGAATAGGGCTCTCGACCTGGCCCAGATGATTGCCGAGATATACGAAACGAAGCTCTTCAGAGACGTCGATTGTGGAGTATGGATTATCGAGGGGCTTGCGGAGGGCTATGGACCTCTGAGTGAGGAGATGGCATTCCGAACTGCGATCCATGTCGGTGTCCACCTTGTTGTCTGGGGAAGCGGCGTCGCTGGTTGGGGGAGCCAGCAGCAAATCGAGGAGGTTGTGAAGGTGGGCAGAGATTTCATTGAGCAAGGGTGGAACAAAAACAGAAAATGGTTCGAGGGAGGTGCTTTAAGATGTCTTTTCAAGCAATGAAGCCGATTTCAGAACTAAAATAGCTAGTTGAGTATTTGTTCCAACGAAAGCCAGTTTCTAGGCCTCACGCTCCATACGTCAACCGAATATCAAGTCTCCATGCTTATAATTACATTTAAGGGCTGGCACATTTACCGCTCTTGCAAACCAGATCATCAGAGCAGTCGTTATCCGTAGAGCAAGAGGCACCTAATAGCCATTAGAAACTGGAAATGACATGGTTATCTGCATCAGTATTGGCACTCACCGGCGCAATGCCCAGACCAAGAGCAGGTAGTTGTAGGCGAAGATCCAGTAGTACTCTTCGTAGTCAACATAGTACTAGGACTTCCAGAGCCACCAGAAAGGTTCAAGTTCTTCGCAAGGGCTGCCATCAAATTGTCACCCATAGACCGCAGAGTGCTGAAGTTGGTGATGTAGTTATTGCTGAGAGCGCTACTCGGGAGTACGGCGTCGTTACCCGTGAACAGAATGTCTTTCCACAGTTAGCAAACGCGCACGTAAATGACCTGGTGATTATCTTACATGTCACATCAACAGTACCATGACCAGCGTTGCCATTCAAGTCATCGTTGGGGAAGCAAGTCCGAGCCATGAGCCACGAAGCTTCTCCGATAACCTCGGGATCGTCACCATCGGAATCGCCGTAGATTCCGTAGAACATTTTACCGTCGCTGGAACTCTATTAGTTCAAAATGACTTCTATTATCGGTTGGGGATCTTACCAGATAACGGCACCGATGTTATTACCAGGGAGGACGTTCTGGTAAGTGGTGCCGAACTTGTCGGGGATCACGATCCAGGGAACTTCGTACGCAGCTAGAGCGCCGAAGTTGGTCTGAGCCTGTCCATCTTGATTGCCCTGGACCATGCATTAGGTGACATCCGTCGGACATTGGATAATCACTCACCTTGCACTTGTAGTCGATGCCATCACAATCCACATCCATATCTGCAACCCAAACAAAGGCAGCACCCTACATGTCTAGGTATTAGTGGAATCTCATTGGAAAAAGGTTTAAAACCAACTTACCTCATCGAAATTCGACCAATCACTATGAATAGTAACCTTGGCAGCACCGCCGTCGTTGTTGATAGGATAGGTTGAATCCTTCGCGGCCGTGTGAGCATTTGCAGCAGCACTCTTCAGTGCAGCAACGGGGATCGAGGTAGCGGCAGCGAAGTAGCTCGAAGGAGGCCCGGCGGTTGGGTTGTTGTACTTCGAGCCATCAACACTCTGAGCCAACGCCGGGCCGAACAGAGCCAGTGAGGCCACTAGGGCTGAAGATACAAATGCCATGTTGCGGCTACCTAGGGATCGATAAAATGAAGGTCGGATGAAACCTGAAGTCTATTCCATCGGATGACGGCAAACAAGGCCTTTATATATTTGCTGCCGGGGGTTAAAGGGTCGTATTTGCCAACGTGCTAGTGATCGTAAAGCTTGCTGCGAGCTCACGCGGTGTTTTACCTCCTCGTATGAGGCACCCTCGGTTTCTAACCCCTGCAGGTTGAGGGGAGGCTAACCGGACGGGGTAATTCCTAGGTGTATTTTAGGTGAGTCGAGGGGACTTTAGATCCCGTGGTGGGCAGGTGAGTGGGGCAAAGTTTCAATTTGCATTTATATCGTCGTATTGAGGCGCTGAAAAGCCAATGTAGAGATAAAGAGCCCAGGTTTTTGGACATTTAAGAATCACTTTGCAAGAAAGAGCGCTTACTGACTATGAAGCGCATTCTATCTAACTGACATGTTAGGATTTGCTAAGAATTGAAATGTCCTTTCGTTGCAGGTCAAATCTAGACCTCAGGACCCGTGTTTCAGCCCCTAATATCAGCGTGCCCTGGAAGTGCAAATAAGAGATGCTCATTGGTCAATGCCGGTTTGAAACCCGGGGAAGCCGAAGTAACCTGAAGAGAGGGAACCCACTTGCCTTTCGTGACCGATTGAGCATCGAGCAATTGGTTCGTGTTTAGCAACGTGACAGACCATGTGCAGAGGCTTATGCAGGCAGTGTCGTTGCAGCGCTTCCCCGCTGTCAGGTCCGGGTTCGCCGGTGGATTTGCCGGTGCATGCAAGGCTCCCTGAGTTTACAGTCGGAGTCAAAAATATATTCTCTCTGGTACCCGCGCGAACAATTCCCCGACCCCTATCCAAAACGCCAACATTTTTGACGGAGTCGAAAGCACATGCTTGTTTCAGTGCCTAACCGCGTGCATCAGCATAACATAACTTTTGCATTTCCCGACAGTTTCTTGTATAGTAGCGAGTAATTCGAAATGCCTTCCACCACTTTACCCTCCTAGACTTTTCCGGTGTTCTTCAATCCCTCTCGTGGTGCATGCTAACATGTATCCGATCCAATTTACAAGGTTCTCCCTAAATATCGAAACGTATTGTGCCTGCACATCATAAGAGACACGGCCGCGCGTTGCGAAGAGAAGTAAATTTCGGCTTCAGATGTATCGCTCAGCGTGGAATTGGCACCCCTAATAAAATCCAGGCAGAAATAATCAACTTGGATCAACTGGGCAGCCTTGATGCCCCCGATGCCCGCGATGCCCGGGCGGTGAACTGACTAAGCATACCACGTGACCACAAACGGTTTTGCCCGTAATCGCGCTCGAATTTCCAAAACCTTCGGACACCGAGACAAATCTCCCGGGACGTCGAGCAAAATGGCGAAAAAAGGTGAGTTCATCCGCTCCGTTCCCCCTTGGAACCATTTCAAGCATCTCATCCCATCAATTCCACCCCGCGCCCGCCCTTCGGGACCGCAACACCGGGAGACCGGATCAGCTTGCTAACATGCTTCCCCTAACAGCAAAGTCACGCACGATCGCCGTCCGGCTGATCTCAATGGCCATGACGGGCTATTACCGCACCATGATGCGCCCGCGAGTGCACCGACCCCTCAGCATGCTCAAATACGACCCCGTCGTGAAGAAGAAGGTGCTCTTCCTTGAGGCGACCAAGGGCGGAAAGGCGAAATAAACGACTTCACACCTATTTGATTCGGCACGATTGTTGCCTCGCAAGGCCACCGATTCGAAATCGAGGACTGCGACCTCGACGACAAACCACTTATGATCGGGATTTCGACCTCCATCTTCCGGAACCGAATCTTGATACTCCAGCAAAGTGTGGCAATCGTTGCGCGGGACGTTTGAGGCGTGTATCAATTATTGTGTACATTATATCCTGGGAAGAGTCAAGGGCTATGTCCCTGCACTCGACTGCTCCGCAGTGGACTTCTCTTTGATGGAGCATTGTGTCTGGCGTTTAAGAGCGTTACTGCTTTGGGTTCTCAACTGGAAATAAATTTCAATTCCACTATCACTGTATTCTTTTCAATAACAGGGCTCCTGGGGCCAGTATGAAGCATGGGGATATGATTTAGGCGGATATGACTGGGCGCAATCCGATAATGAGACCGATCAGCTTTTGAATAGGTCAAAGTCAAGTACATAATAGATGTATGTTGTAATCTTATTGGGATAGGCGCTCCCAGGATTGTAAGAGTTAGCACAGTTGCTCCAGAGACACCGATGAGACTGAGTCAATAATTGTGTTCACATCGTTGATATGAAAGTATCAGCCTTCCTGGCTGAAACGAGCATCGTAGCGTTCGCCTGAGTTGATGGTTATCAGAATACAGCTCACCACAGGAAATCGCAACCCAATTCTCATACCTCGTGAACGGCGTCTGCCACGGCTGCGGGTGTTAGGCTTGCCAGCGGGATGATATCCACTGCTAGCAGAAACAAGGCTCTTCGGCCTAGTCCGTCGCTCAGTGATGGCAGGGCGCGCGGGACCTGTGGACTGCTCTCGTTGAATCTGGGTAGATGTTGTGTGGACGCGACTATAAGTGAACTTGTGAACGTGCTTCGATGAGTTGCCAGGGTGATCCTTCAAGCCTCCTTGAACCTGCATCGAGTCCGAATGTGTGCTGACAGTCGCCTTGGAATTGTTTCTGGAAGGCACCGCATCGAAATTGACGGCCTTCCGCTTCCTGCTGAATTGGGGTTGGTCTGTATTTTCCGGGATGTCGAGGACACCTTTGTTGTCCTTCATTGGCCGTGGCAAATCATTTTTTGCTACATCATGTTCGGTATTGTTTGGGAGTGGCTTGGTGCTTTTTACGCAGGGCGAGGGCGGGGCCGAGTCATCTGTAATGAAAAGCATTGCAAAGTCAGCCGGATCATCGTACGGCGGTTGGTCTATCTCTGGTGACATTCTGTTCCCGAAAGTTGCGAATGGCACGATATTATTGGCAGATGGTTCTTGCAAATCCGTTGTTCGGGCTGTTAATGTCAATGCGTGCTCAAGCTCTTGATTCTTCTCTTGAGCCTGTTTTAGTTGCTCCCGAAGATCACTTTTCTCGATGGTGGATGCAGTTTCTACCACCTGATACTGCTCAATTTGCATTGCTTGGGAATCTAGCCTCGCCATAGCCTCAGAGTAGGATGCGGTGAGCTCTTGAATCCGCTGTTCAGTCTCCTCAGCCTGGAATGATTAGCAGAGATAGCAGGATATGAAAAAAATGACATGGATCAAGTACCAAAGCCTCACGGTCCCTGCGTTGATCGTCAACTATTCTTTTAGCTTCAGTCTGAAAGATGTCAGCAGACATGGCTTCAGCCAGTTAATATTTTTTACTAACCAAGGAATCCCGAACGCCTCCGAGCTGAGCAAGGACCTCTTCAGATCCATTCTCAAGCTCCTCCTTTTCCCTCTGAAGGGTTTGAAGGTTTTGTTCGTATTCCTGTCTAATCTGATCAGTCGTAGTGGAATTCACTTTGTCGAGTTCTTGTTGAAACTTTTCTTTAGCCAAGGCGAATTCACCCTGCATGGCCAGTTTTTCGATTTCAATTTTATGGCTGTCATTTTCGAGTTTCTGCCGCTCTGCCGTCGCTTCTGTTAGCGACTGGCTTAGTGTAAAGGCTCGTGCCTCAGTTTCACCAAGTCGCTGCTGGAGAGATTCGGCCTCTAGAGATAAGGCTTGAAGTCGAAGCTGCAATTGGGTATTCTCGGCAAACTTGTTCGACAACTCCAATACCAACGTCGGATTAGCTGGCTGAATCTGAGCCTCGGCTAATTTCTCGCAAAAGCCATCGAGGCCATCGAGCAAGATACTTTGGGTGGTTGTCAATGATCTGACAGAGATATCGAGAGTGCGCAGTGTCGGCTCGATGGCCGTGATATTTGCCTTAAGACTTTCAGAGCAGCTCTCGCAATTGACAACCTGTTTAAGCAGGGTTGATTCGGCACCGAGATGTTGTTCGATCAATTGCAGGTTTCCTTGGGCCTTGTCAGACATGCTAGCATTGACTATAGTACTTGTCTCGACACTTGTGATGAACTGGGTAGACATGGTGTCCAACCTGGTCTCTATGTCAGTAAATGACTTTTGTTTCTGGACGGGGAAAGGCTTACCGGGAGACTGCATCGTGAATCGTATTTGTGAAATCCTGGACCTCCATTCTCTCCGTGGTGCATTTGTCACTCAAGGTCTCAACTGAGGTGCAAACTCGGTCGGTGCATATTCCAACTTCCGAAAGGAGTGCATCCTTGGTGGTGGTTGATTCCTCAGATTGGGACTGGATTCCTGAGTTGACACTCTCGATCAATTTGCGTTGATCCTCTCTGATCAGAAGCAACTGCCGGGTCTGAGTTCGAGCGTAGTTCTGGATATACGATTCTAGTATGACAGATCGGTTTTTCTCACTGGCCAACTCCGCTTTGATACTTTCACCCCTTTCCTCCGAAGCTTTCAGGGTTTGTTGGAGAAGAGAGACACGTGCTTCACTTTCTGACATTTGGGTTCTCTGTTTATCAATGGTGTCCTCTGCGCGCGAGACTTGAACCCGAATATCATGAATTGCATGTAAAAGATCAAACTTTTCCTTTTCAAGCGATGCAGTTATGACTTTGAATTTGTTCGCTTCATCCCGAAGAGTGTCGTATTCAGAACCTAATTCGTTGACCACCTGCTTGAATCTGCGAAGTTTTTCTTTCCAGTGGTCCATTTGGGACCGGCAATCATTGGACTCTGAAACTGTTTTCTGTAATTGCTCATGGTCTGCTTCCTGTTGATGCTTCAATCTTTGATTCTCGTCCTTCAAACGAAGGTTCTGCTCTTCCAGCTGGCATTGGAGCTCGACAGTCGCAGCTTCTTTCTCTTCACGCTCCCTGATTTTCCCGATTAGAAGTTCGAAAAGCTTCTCTTCAGTAGGCTGCTTGGAGACCGATTTCCCCGTGAATGAATTCTGTTTTGCTAGAGGAATATTATTTCGATTCTGTCGGCGACGCTTGGAAACTCGACAATCATTGTTTGGATAGGTCGGTGGTCGAGAGACAAGTGGAATAGAGGTTCCCGAACTCGTTCCTCCATGCTGGTCATGGGCCGATAGGTTTGAACTCATTCGGGATGGGTTGACCTTTAGGAGTGAGTAAAGGATACTGGGGTGGCGTACCTAAGTAGGACATACCTCAGTGTCAATATGAATGCTGGAGCCGACGGGCAGAATGGTGTGAACCCTTGCTTTGGGTCCATTTATCAAATCTGATGACTGACTCGTTTTCCGACTGGGTGTCTCGGTCATCGTGCCAAGTTGCTTGCCGTTGCTGGGCCCATTGGTCCGCAAAGTATCCTGTTGCTCCCAGCGTGTTGTACCGTCCTCACCGGAGCTTTCGAGACGTTGAGGCTCGGGTTCGGCGTGTGGCCTTGCAAAAAGGCGAAAATGGTTTATCAGCCACCTCATCAGCAAGGGAGTGTATTTTAGACATACAGGCTATTTGGTGCACACAACTGTTCATCCTGTCCGCTGCCCTTATGTTGATCCTCGACTGTACCTGGAGCCCAGGTTGAATTGACATTAATCAGACCTTGCTTGGAAGGAGGTCGCAACGAAAAGCCTTTGTGTTTGGCAGCAGGCTTTGCGAATGAGAAGCCAGCCATATCGTTCCTCGAGCTTTGGGGGCGCTGCATTATTAGAGGTTGCCATTTGCTGGATGGTTCATGGGGCGCTGAGCCCGTTGGCTGAGGGTTGAAGTACGGGGAAAAACTTCCAGTTGCCATTGAGCTGGGTCTTTCTTCTTGCATTCTGGATTAGAAGATTTTCAATCAGGAATCAAAAAGTGTGGTGGGGTGCGGAGGATATTGGATGTCAATGAAGGAAGGCGCGTCCCGTGATTTCGATGCCGACGACTACTTGAAGCCACTGGTCATCGGAAGCCATTTTCCTCTCGTGCAATCGCATAGAAGGAAAGGATCCGAATTAGTCTTGGACAGAAATGTCAGGGTCTCAAATCTATCCGAATCGGGCAGTATGTTTCCCCATGCAGTGCCCTGGAGCCAGCTGGGTCTAACACGAGAGGTTAGTTTATTTTGTCCCATCTACTGAGGCCAGTATTAACATTGGTAAATGTATTCTGCAATTCGGGAATCTCTCGCTAGACGATGCCAGGCATGAAATTGTAATGCCACCATATGTGAATATTCATTTCGGTAATGTTGCAGAAAAGGTCAATTTCGTTTACCTACCTCCGCACATGATCACTAGTGAGTCGTGAACAAAGATAAAGTACATGTGGTTGAGTGGCGATACAGTTCGTAGCGTTGCAGGTACATAATTTGAATTCAATACGAGTGATGGCGGCGAAGCCATCCACCGATCATCCAATGACAAAGACCACAAGTCCGTTAGTTATACGATCGGGAGATTGGTGTGAGCTACTGCAAGCCAGCCCACTTTCTCCGTTCGCTGCCCGGTTAGCTTCGCATGCTTCGGCGTCCCAAGTTGGCGCCAAGATCGCAGAAAGTGAACCGAGTGCGAGCTCCCCCTAAATCCAGAATTACCACTCCGAGCCTGAGTCATGCAAGGGTTCTCCAAAGTCAAAGTACGACTATGAAACCGCCAGTGTCAGCATGGGCCAAATCTTCTTTGTCATGGCGCAGATGAAACACCCAGCCAGCCAGGATGATCCTGATTGTTTCGCGCCCGGTGGGACCCTCGTCGGGCCTAGTAACTTTAATGACCATTTGCCAAATGTGCGTTCTCTGTCATAGCTTGCGACGCTAAGTTGCTTCGATACGAGTTACCAGAGTGTCTGCTCCTAGGGAGTGCGGATATGCTGTAAATACTCTACAGGGTCTTCAGGGATATGGTGCCCCTTTCGGAGTGGGAATCTGCAGGGGGCATTGATTGATCACGCCGTGTCAGCACGCAAAGACGTGTCGAATGTTCTGCCGCAGTTCCACGGCGGTTCCGGCACGATTCAGGTTCAAGACACGCTTCCATGCATCTGCAATCTCCTGCATCTTGGTCTCAGTCAAGGTCGGAAACGTGGCGGCCACGAGATACGAGACGTGTCACGGCTTGCAGCATCGCGTGGCGAGTGATATGTCAAAATGCCAATCACATGCGGTTCTCTTGTTGGTTCGATCCAGGGTGGATCGATGTTCGTGCATCGCCAGCAGCAGGAAACAACTGACAGGTCGGTGACAGAGTTTCGGAGAGCGATTCTACGGGCGGAACCGCTTTGGGTCACGTATCCGAGGGCCCTGTCGAATGAATTGCGATTGACACGCTTTTCCCGAATCATCGCGACCGGTTCTCAC
Organism: Penicillium sp. S103-07; assembly: GCA_037042055.1. Lineage (NCBI taxonomy): Eukaryota > Fungi > Ascomycota > Eurotiomycetes > Eurotiales > Aspergillaceae > Penicillium > Penicillium sp. S103-07. The sequence goes on along the minus strand of JAXQJQ010000012.1, from coordinate 363,077 downwards.
ACCCTCCACAGGTCCGCTTAGTCGGACTCCATCGAACTAGTCGCGACCCTCTTTTCCCTCCTTTCGTATCCGTGGGTCCCCGTGCAGAACTTGTCTGTTCCAGGTATGGCCCGTCGACGCAGAGAGGCACGGAGCAACCAAGCCCATTTAGGAGATGAGCCACTTTGAGACACAGTAATGTAGATCGACACCGCGAAGAGTAGAAGTAGTCGGTCTAAGAGTGACGAGGGCCCGCCCCTTCCCTAAGATCGATGATTGGCCACCTTACTGCCGCTTGCTGAACCTCTTGACCGCTCGGCCTCCCCTTTCTTTCAACCTTCAACCTTTGCTGAAGGAAACAGAGACATTATTTTCTGTTAAAGAACATTCTTCGCTCTTGTTCCTGTCGGTCTTACCTTCCGTCGGCGCGCTTCTCCCTTCCCGTCTCTGCACCGGCGCGCTTTGGGCTCTCCTTAGCTTCCCGAGCCCTCGCCGTTTTTTCCTGGAACATACATAACTTCTTCCTTCTCGTATCCAGTTCTTTCGATGCGTGCACCTTGCTGCATTGATCTTACCCTCGATTCGCGCACTTGTCGTCGTTGACCTCCGAACTCGCCCGCGATCCATTGCACCTCCCGCCCCCCCACTCCGCGTTTCTACCTCCGGGATCTCTCAATATCCCATGGACCTCGTGTTTTGAAGTCGACACTCGCATATCATCGCTGTTTCCCCGCCCCTTGCTTACTCAACTGGCTGGTTTGACGCGATTCGACTTTTGAGGTTCTCCGACCAAGTGTGATGTCGCTGGAAGTCTCTAGCTGAACATAGAATACCTCGGCCCACGTTTCGAGTCGTCACGATGGGAAATACTCAGGGAAAGCCCGTGGCTTGCAATGATGCAGGTAGGTCGTTTATTGCGGGGAGTTTGTGAAGTGCAGGCATGACCAACGGATGCTGATTACCACCAGTCAACCTCAACCACTTCCGCCTCCTTCGCGTGGTCGGAAAAGGCGCTTTTGGGAAGGTTCGCATTGTCGAGAGGAAAGACACAGGGTTGACATTTGCCCTCAAATACATTCGCAAGGAGGAGGGTATGTTCATTCCCCACACTAATCCATCTGAAACACATCTAACTTTATCTTCAGTTGTACGTTCGGAGAGCGTACGGAACATTATCCGCGAACGCAGAATGCTCGAGCATTTGAACCACCCTTTCCTTTGCAACTTGCGTTACAGTTTCCAGGATATAGAGTATATGTACGTCTTGATCGATTTCAAAACAGCTTCTGGGCCCAGTCATTAATTCATTCTCCAGCTATATCGTGGTCGACCTGATGAATGGCGGTGATCTCCGGTTTCATATCTCGCGCAAGTGCTTCACGGAGGAAGCAGTGCGTTTCTGGATGGCCGAGCTTGGCTGTGCCTTGAAATATATCCATTCGCAGGGTATCATCCATCGCGATCTCAAGCCCGATAACGTGCTGCTGGATTCCGAGGGACATGTCCATTTGGCTGATTTCGTGCGTCCCAATATCCCGATCTCTCCTTTACCATGCTGACTTTGTATGCTTTAGAATGTCGCCTCCGATTTCCGACCTGGAAAGCCCCTCACAAGCAAATCAGGAACCCTGGCTTACTTGGCCCCTGAGGTCTACGAAGGGACTGGGTACTACTACGAAGTCGATTGGTGGTCATTAGGTGTTACGTTTTACGAGTGCATCTACAACAAGGTATGTCTTCGCTGGTAGGCGAATCCGTGTTCGGTCTAATGTCTCTTCAGCGACCATTCGAAGGCCGCAGCCAGGAAACGTTAAGCGAAAACATCAGGAAAGCGCAACCGAAATACTATGTCACTAACCCCGCGGTATCAGTCCCCTGTCTACGGGCATTGGGAGCATTGATGGAGAAGGACCGGAGTCGCCGCATCGGTGCGATCAGTTTCGAAAGCTTTACCCAGCACATGTTCTTCGCAGATATCGACTTTGCCGCTCTTGAGCGCAAAGAGTATGCTCCGGTATTCCGACCCTCCAGCGACAAAACCAATTTTGATGCAACGTACGATTTGGAGGAGCTACTCTTGGAGGAAGCTCCACTGGAAGCCCGGGCTCGTCGACAGAAACCCCGCGCGGAACTCCGTGATGATGCCACCGCCAAAGAGATTCGGGAGGACGAGCTTCATCGCCTGATCGAAACAATGTTTGAACCTTTCGACTACACCACCGTCAGCTTCCAAGTCAACGCCGCGGAGGCCATCGCTGCAGCAATGTGAGCTGAACCTGTTGTTGACATTTTCGGGCTGTACTAACATCCTATCTAGAAACCCCGAAGACTGTATTCCTATCGCGACTGCCACCTCCACATCACATTCCCGCCACCCCTCGCAACCTGAATCGTCCGCCCGAAACGTTTCGACCCCGCAACAGGATGGATCCATCCACCGAGTCCCCGCAACCGAGAGCTTGACAACGGTCAGCGAGAGCCTCGACCCGAATGGTTCAACCGGCCCGCAGCCACCTTCGCCTTCTTCACCCCGCATCTCGCCTTCTCCCATTCCCCCTCCAGCTCCCTCCTTTCACCGCCCCTTACCTCCCAATCCCCAGCGAGGCGCCACACGGAAACCAAGCAAAGGTGGTGGAGTACAGATGGTACTTGAAGAGGCCGGCAGCTGGAGTGAGCTCGCTAATCATAGCTCAACCCTTCCCGCAGAAGGGTTGCAGGGCGAGGAGAACAAGGGCAAGGGATCCAACAGTGGCATGCTGTCCTTCCTCAGTCGGAAGAAGGGCCGCGATCGCAGTCCAAAGCCCACCGAGCCTGGTGTTTTGGGTAAAGAGGGTGCCAGGCAAATCATCAGCTGAGCATGTTCATTCGGAGATAGACTTAACCGGTGATAGGGATCGTCTTTGATGTTTCCCGCTGGTAAGCGCTGGTTGCACCGGAGCAACAGTCCACCTTCCATTTCAGACAATGCTACTTGGTCTGAACTGCTTGAGGCCAATCGGCCTCTCTTCCACGAACTTCATTCACTCGGCTCGGATTGCCCTCGCCATTTCGACTTCACTCTTCCTTCGAAGCGCTTTTGAGAAGTGGAAGCCATGTCCGGACCTTCATGGATATCCTACCATACATTTGACCTACGGTCATATCTGCAGAAAACGACGGATTGTCCGTGGCATCTCCAGATTGTTCTTCTAGATTCCCTCGACTCAGCGACGATTCATTTGTTTCTTATTTCATCGTCTCTTCACAGTCAATTTGTACAGATCGACAAATTTCCCTTTATGTCATTGTGGGCGGCTCTTTGAACCTTTTCTGTTCACAATTGTGTTTTATTTTATCTGTTGTGTTTGGATCTCGTGGATCTCATCCCTTCATCGATACTCACGACAATTTTTCTTTGGTTTAGAAGGGACTGGAGCTTGCATTTCGAGGCCGCAGAATAGGCGTTTGTAATGTTTTTAGTGCTATATATCCCACGAAATACCATAAATATCCTTCTTGTCAGCATTAGAGCCTGTAAACACCAAACCAGTTTTACCTCCGATATGAACAGGTAGTCTAGATGACGCCAATCGAGCTTGTGGTCGCTCCCTGCCGAGCCTTCTTCAACCTACATGTACTACCCAGCCTCGTTCTTTCTCTTTAGATCGGCCTACTCCCTCTTGTTCGGCTGTAGATGCGTTGACGTGTAGTCACGCTTGCTCGGAATAATATGATTAGTGCCTGAGGCCACAACCGTTGCCAGGGAATCCACCCAAAACAAATTGATTATCGATAACGCTCTCGACCCGCGATTCTTCCTCACCTCCCACTTTTCCCCGCGTCAAAGTCTTTGGTCTGTGATGGTTTGATTTGAGGTGAGTCATGATAGCCTTCGGCAGCTTAATTTCCTATGACAGGTTGTGTTCATGCCTCTTGAGCCTTCCAGGCGACTAGAATGGTGGACTCGACCATTCCGATAAGAAATCGACTCTTCGATCCCACCAAGATTCCACATAAAGCTAACTTACCTCGATGCTATCAGCTGTCCCACCCCTTGCGTCGTGCCGCCAGTCTGCAGAGAAGATTTTGCGATCATAAAGAACATTCCCGCTGCGATTCAGATAACACTTGAGAGGCTCGACAACCACCGGCCCTTGTCCCGCTCAGAAACCACCCAGGCGTTTGGCCATCAAGTCTTCGCTGAGGACTGAACTCGCAGCCATGGCCAGAGAAAGCAACGCACCGTCAGATCCACTCACTCCGAGCAAGAAGGGTGAACAGCCTCGGACTTCCGCCACGCAACAGCCAGAGTTTGGCAAACCTTCGCCGATCGGTCCCTCTCAGTACCGTTCCAATCAGCCAAACCAATCCAAGAATCAGTCAGACCACCTCTTCAACATCCCAAAAGCAAATCGGTCACGACCAGAGCACCACCGCCCCGCCCAGCATTCGCAGCCGCAATCGCAGTCACAGCCTCAGCCCCAGTACCCTGGACAGCAGCATGGAGCTCCTCAGAGCTATCGCGCCCACCAAGCACCTGCTACTGATGCTTCGGCTCCAGCGAAGCGTGGCCCTTTCAATCCCTTCCAGCCCGTGCGACCGTCAGCCTACAACGACCATCGATCAGGGTATCCATCGGGGTATCCTCCCGGCGCGACTCCAATCAAACGCCCCGAAAATGTGACCTGGACAACTCCTCGGGCCCCAAGACCGCTCTTCACGTCGAAGCCTTCGGCACCAAAAGTTTCGAATGCATCAAAGAATCTCCAGGCATTCATTGATCTGACTAAAGATGAGAGCCAATCTAGCAACACTGCGCCGAGCTTCAGTAGCAGTAATGCTGCTGGTTTTGGTTCCATGGATATGTATGGTTATGTTGATTCAGAGAAAGCAAACGAGAATATCAAAGCTCTCCTTGAAGGCGCTTTTGAAGATGAGGAAGAGAAGCCATCAAAACCCAAGGGCAAGGGCAAAGGAAAAGGAAAGAAAAAGAATAAAAGCAAGAAGATTCTTTCAGAAACAGCTGAGCCAGCTGCATCTGCGCCAGTGGTAAAGAAGGATGTCGGTGGTGATCTTGATGATTTAGCTGCTCAACTTGAGGGTGTGACTGTCAAGGACACAAAGCCAGCGGAGCCAGAGTCGGTCGAGAAACCCAAAGAAAAGGTAGCCACGGCATCAGAAGACGCTTTCGAAAGCGGCGTGGAGGATGAAGCCGCGGATCAAGAGGATGAAGAAGCTGAAGCCGATGAGGAAGATGAAGAAAATGACGAAGAGGCGGACAACAGCGACGACGATGATGATAGAGGAGCCGTCGAAGGCCTCAAGGTTACTCTCCTACCTCATCAAATTGATGGTGTCAAGTGGATGTGCGACAAGGAGACTGGTCGACGTACCACCAAAGGAATTTTCCCCAAGGGCGGGATTCTCGCCGACGATATGGGTCTTGGTAAAACCGTCCAGGCCATTGCCCTCCTTCTCAAGAATCGCATATCTGAAACCGATGAAGACAGCAAAATAACTGACTCATTTGGGAAGGACGAGGAGTCTGCACCATCAACTCCCGTCAGCAAGAGCACACTTGTTGTCGCTCCTTTGGCTCTTATCAAGCAATGGGAGGGCGAGATCCTCGACAAAGTTGAGAAATCTCACAAGCTCCGCGTTTGCGTCTACCACGGCACCAACCGAGCAAAGGCGGCCCGCTCACTGGACGACTACGATGTGGTGATTACTACTTACGGTACGCTCACCTCGGAGTCTGCGACGATTGCTTCAGACAAGAGCAAGAAGACCGGCATTTTTGCGGTGCATTGGTACCGTATCATTCTTGATGAAGCTCACACTATCAAGAACCGCAACGCGAAGGCTACACAAGCTGCTTGTGCACTCGACGCCAAGTTCCGCTGGTGCTTGACAGGGACACCCATGCAGAATAACCTTGATGAACTGCAGAGTTTGATCAAGTTCCTTCGGATTAAGCCTTTTGACGATCTGGCTGCTTGGAGAGATCAAATTAGCCGGCCACTCGCCAATGGACGTGGTGGACTTGCCATTCAGCGCCTACAGGTCTACTTGAAAGCATTCATGAAACGCCGTACCAAGGATGTCTTGAAAGGAAATGACGAGAAGGATGGCGAGGGATCCGAGGGACGCGAAAAGAAGCCCTCAAACGGCTTCAAAATCGTCAAACGTGAGGTTATCAGAGTGGATGCCGAGTTCATGGAGGGAGAGATGAACTTTTACAAGCGTCTGGAACAACGAACCGAAAACAGCTTGGAGCAGATGATGGGCGGCTCCAAGCTTGACTACGCCGGGGCTTTGGTCCTCCTCTTGCGTCTGCGCCAATCCTGCAACCACCCCGATCTGGTCAAGAGTGATTTGGCCGCCGACAAGGACGTCCTTTTGCAGAATGGAAACTCGTCCGGTCAATTGAAGGAATCAAAGTCAAACGACCTGGACGACGTGGCCGATCTTTTCGGCGCACTCAGCGTCGTGACCAAGAAGTGTGACGTATGCCAAACCGAGCTCAGCCAGGCCGAAGCCAAGAGTGGTGCTAGTCGCTGCGGTGAGTGCGAAAAGGACTTGAATACCGACTTCATGGCCAAGAAGAAGAAACACAAATCGAAGAAAGCACACAAACCCCGCGAAGACGATACACCAGAGCAACAACCTGCTCGGTCTCGAAGAAACCGAAGAGTCGTCATTGATAGCGATGATGAAGATGAAGACGACGCCGAATGGATTGTCCCCGAAGACCAACGCAAGATGCCCAGCCTCGGCAAAGCTGGCGGCCCTGACGATGAAAATGCCGAAGGCGGCGGAGACTGGATCGGCTCTGACGATTCGGAAACGGACGACGATATTATCGACTCTCCGTCCGGCAAGAAGTCCAAGCCCATTGCCTTGAGTGACTCCGAGGATGAATCCGACACGGATGATGACATCTATCAGGGTCCCGACGAGGGTGAGAACGGCGAGCTGCCCTCGACCAAGGTCCGTCATTTGATGAAGATTCTCCACAAGGAGTCCGCGGATTACAAATTCATTGTCTTCTCGGTCTTCACCTCAATGCTCGACAAGATTGAGCCCTTCTTGAAGCGTGCCAACATTGGATTTGCGCGTTACGATGGTGGAATGAGAAACGATCACCGTGAAGCCAGTCTTAACAAACTTCGGAATAACAGTGGTACTCGAGTGCTGCTCTGTAGTTTGCGTGCCGGTGCGCTGGGTCTCAATTTGACTGCCGCCAGTCGCGTCGTCATTCTGGAGCCTTTCTGGAACCCGGTAAGTCAAATTTCATACGAATTTTCAATTCCCGGCTAACATGTAATACCCAGTTCGTCGAGGAACAAGCCATTGACCGAGTCCACCGTCTCAACCAAACAGTCGACGTCAAGATTTACCGCATGATCATCAAGGGCACAGTAGAGGAGCGAATCGTCGAGCTACAAGATCGCAAGCGCGAGCTCGCCAAAATGACAATCGAGGGCAAGTCCGCCGCCGGCAAATTGACCATGGGCGACATGATGGCCCTCTTCGGCCGAGACGCCGAGTCAAAATTCCAAGACAAGCGAGATCCCCTAGATTTCAAGCCTACCGGGCTATTGCGCGCGGCGGACGACGCCAACCCTGCACCTTCTCCCCAACGATCGGACTCGCGTGACCGGAAACGCGGGCTCCCGTCTAATCGATCGACGCCCGAGGATTCGGTCTATGGACGACGTTGGTAGATGGCGTGATGTGATATGAATTTGATTCCAATGAAATAGGAGGAGCATTTTAGTTGGAGTTTTGATGGGTTTTTACAGGATACGAGGGTGGATGCAAGGACATGGGTTTTGAGGTCTGCTGGCTATTAGACCGTTTCTTGTTTATTTTTTGGGGGTTCGGCCTACGGCGCGTGTTACCAATTTCTTGTGATTTTCTTGATATGCCATTTCACGAAGACATCGATATACAACCTTTGCGCGTATCACCGCGTAGGTCTCTAATCAGCCCCTGGAGTACATCAACCGTAGAGGCTAGACCATCGGGGCAAAGGCAAGGATGAGAACAACGCTGTGACATGGTTGAACGGAATGCCCGGACAACATGCCCACGAGTCAAATTTCATGAGACAACTTCGGGCAAAGGCAAAATATACCATTGGCCGGAAATAAGGACCGAGAAAGACGCTGCTGAATATTTTCTCCAATTCGAGCTCTGTGGCAGGGCCTGAAGATTTACGAGGCGTCTTTCGAGGGCGGCCTTCGGTTCATGGATCGCGAGAGCATTTCCGGCGATAGTCCCTGGCGAACCGGACGAGCAGACCGGAAACACGTGTTTCACGGAAAGCTTCGTGCTCTGTGAAAACAAGTGTTGATAGGCCCATCCACGCAGAGGTAGCCCTAACATTTGGTTCGCAGCTGGAGGCGAGGCACAGGCCAACACCAAACTCCGGGGAAGGCGCTAGTTTCCTCAAACGTTTGAATGCTTTTAGACCCGGGCGATTCTTTGAATATCGTTCTTTTATGCTTGTATTTGGCCTCTTTTATGAGCTGCAGCTCCAAGAACTAAGTATTTCCACCTTCACACATTCAAATGGTGAATTCACCCGATCCAGATAACTTTTCTCCATCAGTTCAGAGTCTCCAGAGCATTGATTTCAATCCACAGTATAGTGAACAACTATTACCTTAGTGCCCGATGTGCAAGCCCACAGGGAGAATGAGTGGCCCGGACGGTCATGGCCACTGGAAGGTCATTTTCGATGGACCCGAAAACAAAGACACCGAAGACAAGCAGTCTGACGACAAAGAGATCCTTGCACGAACACTATCAGAGACTAAATCAATGTGCATTTTGTCCGATGCAAAGACCGAGATGTCGGCCGTCACCGAGCTGCCTTCACCCAAGCTGAAGCTTCCTCAACTCGCCAACGATACAACGGAGCGTGTCTTCCCCCTCCGATCCGTTCTTTCCTTCGATTCCAATCCATCTTCGGCCCTCCAGACACCTTCCTTGGACAAACTCGAGACGCCCTTCTCTCCATTCGCCGATGCACTCAAGAAGAACGAGACGATTGGAATAGGTTCCACAGAACGACCGAACTATCTGGCTCACATGCGTAAGGAGAGAAGAAGCTATTCTGGGGTATCGCCATCGCTGCCAATTATTCCGACACTCGGTGATCCATTCCCGGCGTCTAAGTCAAGTTCACCCCACAGTTGCCGCTCCCCAGAGACTCCTAGTCTTCAAGAACAATTGCAGCAGACCATTCTGGAGGGCGGGAGGATCCTGGATATCGGCAGAAAGACAGCAGGTTTGCAATACTCACAAGAAGATGAAGTCGGGATTTTGATCCAACCGTTTGGCGCATTGCTGGTTATCTACGAATCTGGCGATACTTTGACTGCACAAATCGTTAGCAGCAACTCCAAGGAGATCTTGGGCTACACTCCTGATGAGCTCTTCGAGCTCGAGTCAATCTGCAGTATCCTGCCTAGTTCTCAGCAAAGCATCTTTCTTTCGCATGTCAGATGTGTCTTGGACGATGAGTATGACGTTAAGATTTGTGGGCCAGAAATCTTTGATCTGTCCATCGAAACCGTGGCAGACGGAACAAAGCGGGTTTGGTGTACTATGCATACCAGCAATACATACAAGGACTATGTCATTTGTGAGCTCGAGCTGGAGTTGGAGCCAGGTATTGAAAGCACCCAAGAAACAATATCTCATGAATTCTTCAAATCTGGTGGAATTAGCGATCTCAACGAGTCCAAAAGCCCGGATCAGAGAAGAGCAACGATGAATTCCGAGCTTTTGAATGCTCTTCCACGCATCCTGCAACAGATGTCCAGTGCGCAAACATTGAATGTTCTGGTACAGCACGCCATTTTGACTATACAACAACTGACACAGTTTGATCGAGTGTCCATGTTCCATTTTGATGGCGATCGCAATGGACACGTCATTGCGGATGCCGTCGATCCATCACTAGACCTGGAATCATGTGAAGGCATTCACTTCGAAGAGTCGGTGTTTCCCGACGACGTGAAAAGGGGATATCTGCGGAGCCCCGTGTCATTCTCGTACCAAAAAAGAAGTGAAACTGCCGAGCTGATTTACCGAGTATCAACCCATCGGTTGGGCCTGGACTTATCCCACTGCCACTTGCCAGTAGTCTCAGAGACTACCAAGAACACGAACCAGCCGATAAAAGCCTGTATTTCCATCGGGAGTTATGTATTTGGAAAGTTGTGGGGCTTGATATCATGCCAATCCTATGATGCGGATTTGCAACTCCACCCCCTGCTTCACAAGGTGTGTTGGTTTATGAGCGTGGCTGTCTCCAGCAACATCGAGCGTCTTTCCTATACACTGCCGTTTCAGTTGCAAGAGCGAAACCCATCTTCGGAGCATACAAACAGTGACAATGTAAAATGCCCATCAGGCGATCTCCTGTGTCTCTTCGGTTCTGATTATGCCGCCGCCTCCATCTTGGGAGAAACCAAGATACTGGGCAGACTGTTCGATTCACAGGAAGTGCTGGCTCTGCTTGAATATTTGAGGGCCAAAGAACTCAAGACGGTGCTGTGGTCGACGAATATTCTTTCTGACTTTGAAGACCTTGATTACTCACCTGGTTTTCGGCATCTGTCAGGCTTACTATATATACCTCTTTCGGCCGACGGGCACGACTTCATCATTTTCTTTCGCAGTGATAATCAAAACGAAAACCGCCAAAACCTTGCAGGCGTTCCACAAAATGGCCCCGACAAGACAAGTCGCCAGGCAGAGTGGTCTGCCGCAGAGTTTGGAAAAGCATCCATCTTGTCTCTGTTATACCGAACTTTCAGTGAGATCTGGCAAGAGAAAGAGGCCGCGATGCAAAATAACCAGCTGATGAGGCTACTCCTCGCGAACTCCGCGCACGAATTCCGTACTCCATTGAACGCAATCATCAATTACCTGGAAATTGCATTAGACGGAAGCCTCAATCAGGAAACTCGTGAAAACCTATCCAGATCACACTCCGCCTCCAAATCTCTCGTTTACATCATAAACGATCTCCTGGATCTCACGAATGCCGAGAACGGCCAAAGACTGATAAAGGACGAACTCTTCAGTCTATCAGAAACTCTTGGTGAAGCAACTGATATCTTCTGGGAAGAGGCGAGACAAAAACACGTGGATCTTCAGGTTGTCCAGCACGATGCATTACCGCCAGTTCTCGGTGACCAGCGGCGTATGCGTCAAATCATCACCAATCTGATTAGCAATGCTGTTCAGCATACTTCATCTGGAGCTGTTACCATCGAATCATGTGTTCCGAGCGAGTCCTGGAAGCCTCAGCATATCACGGTGGAAGTGGCTATTCACGACACCGGATCGGGCATGTCGTCAGAGACCGTTGAGACGCTTTTTTGTGAGTTGGAGCAAGTTTCCAACTCGGGTTACATGCGGAATCCTAAGTATGGGAAGGACGCGAAGGACTCAGCCACGGAGACGGAGAGCGTTCTCGGACTGGGACTTGCTCTGGTTGCTCGCATAGTTCGAAACATGAATGGGCAGCTTAGTCTGAAATCTGAAGAGGGCACAGGTAGCTGCTTTAAGATCAGACTCAATTTCCCATTGCCAGAGGAGAAAGAATCGCATGATACTTCTCAAAGCGTTTCGAAAGAGGACCCTGCAAACGGTCAGAGAGATAATATCCAATGGCCAAACAATGTTCGAGAAGGAGATCAAACATTTTGCAAGACCTGTGAGAGCAAAAGAAACGATAGGCAGAAGTCAACTGAGGTAGTAGGAAGTGACGGAATTCACTGTCGCTGCGGCGACGAGGCTCTTCCTTCTGAAACCTTCGTGGACGTTGATGTATCCCTCAAATCCGGGGAGTCTCGAAACCTCGCTCTTCCCATCCACAAGGAGAACGCTCAAAACGAATCATCCCCTTCACCAACCTCAAAACCATCCACCAACGACACAGCCGATCCTAAACCGTGCGACCCCTCCACTGAAATGCCCCCCTCTCAACTTCGCATCCTCGTCGCCGAGGATGACCCCATCAACAGCGCCATCATGCAAAAGCGCCTGGAGAAGCTCGGCTACTACGTCCACCTGACTCGAAATGGGAAAGAATGTACCACTCTGCACTTCGACTTCCCCCACCGCTTCCACGCCATCCTGATGGATCTGCAAGTATGGTATACGAACCTCGTAAATTCAATTCAAGCTGACTCGAACGCAGATGCCCATCGTGGACGGATTCAGCGCAACCAAGATCATCCGTGAGCATGAAGCACACGGGTCTTGCGAGCACCGCCACATTCCCATCTTTGCAGTCTCTGCTTCCTTGAAGGAGAGTGACATGCAGACATACATCGACACTGGCTTTACCGGTTGGATCATGAAGCCGATTGGCTTCGAGCGCGTGAACAAGCTGCTGCTGGGCGTGGAAGACCAGGAACTGAGGGAAAGCTGTTTCTACGAGCGTGGTATGTGGGAGCAGGGAGGCTGGTTTTGAATCCAGTGAAGAATGCCGAAGTAAATTATCCAGAGGGCTTTACTTTCATCTCTGATAGTTGACTTTGTATTCCGAGGGTATGCTGATGTAAAGTTGCGTTGATATACAGAAAACACCAAAAAAAAAAGCGATATCCAATGCCGATGCAAGAGAGATAATGAAAAATAAAAAGCAAGTCCATCATAAACATCACTCAGTAATATTCAGCCAATCCAGAGAAATCAGGCACGGTATCTCCGCACTTGAACGAAGGCGAATATGCCTTCTGAGGCATGTATCCATTCTTCCACGCAGTACGATAACTCCACTGCGCTGCAGACTCTGTGCGCCAGGTCCAGTAGAACCAGCCTTGCGCAGACTCAAATGCAGACATCTGTGCTTCGGCGTAGGTCTGCAGCCACTGCTTATATACGTCGGAGTACTCGGATACATCTGCATTGGCCTTTGCACAACTGCAGGTACCATCGTCTGCCGTGGGACAGTAGGCTGTTGAGGAACTTGTATCGTAGGTTCCCTCCCAGCGCGTACCGCGGCCGACATTGTTCACGAACTCGGTGCAGTCGGTATCGGCTTGGGACCATTCGCCGCAGATTGTCGGGCCCCAGCCAGTGCTTGTGCTGTTAATATTTGAAAGCATGGGTTTCCAGTTGCTGCAGATGATGTCGACCTTGGCGGTGTGGTTCAGGACGATCTCGCCTGTATTGAAGGTCGTGTACTGGTGAGTGTCCAGGTACATGTTGTCGGGGTGGGTTTTGAACATGCCGTCCCACTTGTCGAGGTTCAGGAATCCGTCGTGTAGGACTATCGTGGCTTCGACTCCATTGCCACGGACGAGCTCGGCGGCCTGCTGTGTCCAGTTGAGGACTTTCTCCACGGGGAGGGAGAGCATGAGTGGCTCGTTGACCAAGCCGTAGATTGTAACGACGTTCTTGTATCGGTCCTGCGCAAAGAATTGGGACAGCTGGTTATGGATGTCGAGAGATCTTTGCGCATTCAGCTCGCCGTCTGTCCCGTTGAGCCACCCGATCGGGCCTTGGCGGCCACTATGGTTCCAGCCATTCTGGCTACCAGGAATACCGTGGAGGTCGAGTTTGACGCGAAGTCCGTATTTTCGGCAATACTCGATTGCGCGGAGGAGGTATCGCCAGGAAATCTTCGGAACGTAGGGATCACCGTCGTAGGTAGTAACAGCCCAGTATGAATATTGGATGCGGACGTGATCAAGTCCGGCCTCCTGGATCTCTGCAAAGTCGGATTCAGAGAGGAAGGTTGCATAGTGTTTTTCAATTATGTTTGACGCCGAAGACCCCAACTTCGTAGTCAAAGTCCATTCGTCAATGACACCAGCCCCAGACGAGTATCCGTTGAACAAAGACGGCGCGATGAATGGTTCAATCGAAAGCCATCCGCCGAGATTCACGCCACGGATTGGCCGTGTACCATAGGGGAATTTCTCGTTCAAAGGGGGCACATTGTCATTTGCCCTTGCAGTGTCGGACCATGTCGAATTCAGGCCCATGATAGATAAACCACCGACGGTGTCATTGGTAAAGGTGACGTTGAAACCCTCCGTATCGTACCATGTGAATGGATCCAAGTAAGTACCCTTTGCGTAAGACTGGAGATGTCAAGGTCAGCATGAAATCCTTCGCTATGAAGCTGTTGGGACTCACCGGAATACTATCTTCACTGATGCCATCGAGGTTGGAATTGGAAGGTGAAGATGAATCAGAGGAGCTCGAGCTGGAGCCCGAGTCGCTGCTTTTCCCCTTCGCTGCGACAATGGCAACTGGGATGGTGATGGCTAGCAATATCAACACCGCTGCTATACTTCCAATCACGATCCGTTTCTTCTTCGACCAGTTCGCCCAGAACTTCCAGAACGGCCGATTATCGCCGCTCTCAAAGCTGCCCTCCCAACTGTCCTTCTGTTTCCATTCTTCCATTGCAGGCCCGCCACCTCCCCGACGCCGCATTTTCATCTCCGGGCTCCGGCCTTCTTCCAGGTAAGCACCGGACACGACTCGTGCTCCAGACTTGTGCCTCGGCCTTCCCTCGATGAGAGGTTCATCGAGCTCGCCGGCACCTCCAGTCAATGCAGCTTTCTTCCGCCGCCGGCGCTCTCTTCGATCCTCATCATGATCTCGGGAACGTTCCCGGTTATGGTCGCCAGAGCGCTGCCGACGATCATGCCCGTCATCCCGGTCATTCTCAACAGCCAACCGGGCTAGGGCATCCGCGCTGAGAAGGTGTGAGGCACTGCTCGTCGACTCGGTACTCTTGTGTTTGCGAGCCGCCGACTCTGCAGCTGCAGCCTCCAAGCTCCTTTCGCGCTCGCGCTCCCTGTCCCTTCGCTCTCGGCGTCTCTGCCTTCGCGCCTCGGCATCAGGATCCCGAGAACTCTCCCTCCCCTTCTCCTCTCTCGCTCGAGATCTCCTCTCCCTCACATCCTTAGTCGGACTCCCTTCATCATCAACATCCCTCCTCCTCCGATGCCCATCGCGATCTCGCTCCCGATCCCGTTTCTTAACCGGTGACGTAGCAGGCGACTCTTTCGCCTTAGACCTCTCCCTCCGTCTTTCCTCCACAGCATCATTGTAAGCCTTTTCCCTCCTCCTCTCATCAGCAGCTTCATTGTAGGCCCTCTCCTCGTCCCGCTGCCTTCTCCGTTGCCGCTGTTCGCGCCTCCGATCCTCGTAGTCACTATCCGCAGGCGTGCCGGAATCATGCCCAGACTCTCCACGGAATTTGTACTTCCCACGTGGAGCCCCCGGGCTAGACACGGCACCGTCATCTTCATAGCGGCCCTGGATATACTCGCGCTCTCTATCGCGCTCCCGTCTGCGCTCCCGCTCCCGCTCGCGTGCGCGATCCCTCTCTCCGCCATGGCGGTCTCGACTGCGAGATTGGCCCGGCATGGCCGATCAGCCGATCCGAAGTATGCAGCTAGTGCGCGAGAGGCCGATCGCCGGTTCAGGGGGGATGGGGGACGTGGAATGCCAGCGCGGCGTGGTCCCCCGCGGAACGTAACGTGGTGGGACGAGTGCAAAGCGCGAAATCAGCCCGTCGGAATTGTAATTAAAGTAATTGGGCTGGCATGCTTTGCGCGCTTGGGTTCGAGGATCGGGTTGAAGTGGGCTGGAGCTGTTTGTTGGTTCTGGGTGAACTTCGGGGTTTTTGTTTTGCTTTTGCCCCATGCGCGTTAGTGGGGAGGTCGTCCTAATCGGGAGGCAGGACACGTAATGAACGGTTGGCGCTCACTTCTGGGCAATAGTCTTGGATTTCGGAGGTGTAATTGAGTTTTATCTTCAACTCGAATTCCTGGTTTATCTTGGATCACAGTGGGGTCTGCGACGTGGTTGTGCGGAGCAACGCCCCCGGTGGATCTTGAGTCGAGGGAGAGAAGACACGCCTAATTAGGCGGTCATGACCAAATATCCGGGCGTTTTCAACAGTGATTTTTGAAATCTGGAATTAAAAGACGTCTATAAAGACGTTTTAAAAGGTACCTAGGAGGAAACTTAGAAGAGCTAAGCCCCATTTGCAATATCTTCCGGGTCCGGCTGGAGAAGGGCGATTCTATATTACACGAGCGTGATCGGCGAGCTCGTTTCTTTCTTATACATATTTCCAATGTTCCCACTTCGACGAGTATAGATAATTTTCATCGCGCAGTTTAAATTTGCAAGGTTGGCTATGTACCTAGAAGGCTATTTGGATGACTATAAAAATGATACGTGCCGCTTGTCAATCAATCAAATCTCTCCAATGACGCTCTTGAGGATCTCCGGGACAATAACACTGGCATCGCCCTGGAAGAACCAATCATCCTTCCCTAACCCCTTTGAATGTCTGCCAGCGACATCATTTGAATCCATATTGATCACAGCCACTCTGGCGCCATTTTCGCGGGCCACATCGGTGTAGCCGGCGGCGGGATAGACGCTCGAACTGGTACCGATAACCAGCATCAAGTCGACCGGCTCGGATTTAATCCATTCGTCGATATAGTTCAGGGTTTTACGAGGGAGAGGTTCTCCAAACCAGACCACCCCAGGACGAAGCAGGCCGTTGCATTTGGGGCATTTGGGCAGATTATCTGCGCTCAGTTTGGGAAGCGGGTTACTTGCGTCGGATATGTCGACTTCGTTGGCGAGTTTGAACTGCTGTTCTGCTGAAGCAACTTCGGAGCTGTCTTCCCCAGAGGCAGCGGGGAATATTTCTTTTTGAAGAATACCCAGGGAAGGGACGATGGGATCGGTGAAATCGTTGGTGCGCGTGTAGTCGCAGTAGAAAGAAGTGCATTTGATGTTGAAAAGAGAGCCATGGAGCAATTTTAGCTGTTCCATGGGGTGACCTGCCCGTTGAGATAGGCCTGAATATCATGTTAGCAACAAGTGTACAAGATGGCGACTACAAGGAGAGACAGGGTAGAGGTTGTGGTACCATCGACGTTTTGAGACAGAGTTATGAAATCTTTGTTCTTTCGCGATAACTCCGCCAGCGCATAGTGAGCTTTGTTGGGCTGAGCCTGCAAGGCCATGTGTCGGCGGTAGCTGTAAAATTGCCAAACTAGTCCCGGGTCATCCTGAAAAGCTTCTGGTGTTGCGAGTTCCGTGGCATCGAACGAGCGCCAGAGTCCTCCAGCACCTCGAAACGTGGGGAGGCCCGAGGCTGCGGAAATGCCAGCTCCCAAAAGAGCTAGGATTCGCCGGCTGCCCTGGAGGCATTTGGTGAAGGACTCTAAGTCTGCGGGTGAAATGCGAGCCGCCTGCTTCCCTACGGAGGCCATGATGCTGAGAAGAGAGAATGTGTGACAGGGAAAGGAAAAAATGAAGTGTAGAGTTGTTTATCGGATACGGTCAAGTATTACGGGGAATGACGTGGGGCTCTGGGAAGCGGCCCACCCTCGAGTTGCGGCTCCTTCCACGGCGAATACTGCTATGTATACAGTCGGTCTCAGTGATCTCACATTGAAAAGCCGGAACAGAGATACAGGATATGAGGCACTCCAACCATTGAAGATTCACCCGTGTTTTTAAAGTCAATTGGCTATGGCCAATACAGCCCTGGTCAATATGTATATGGTCCAAGTTGAATCGGGAGGCTTCAATCAGCATGATACCGTACACGAATCCTCGTGCAAAGATTCATTGCACGTGGAGGTCTGGCCTGGACAGTCAATGATTCGGGTTGGTTATTGTCGCTCTCATTTCGACACAGATGCTAAAGTTCATATGGAAAAGAGAGGTTGGGAAAGCGCAGTCATACTTTAATAAAGGTCTCTGGTGTGTTGGGGAAGCAGGCACGCTGGGCACTAGTATTTGCTGCATAGAATAATTATTTCCAGACCGCAAATATGCTCAAATACGGTTGGACAGCCTGTCACAAATTCAAATGTTTACGGCCGGAACCCACTTTACTGGCTCCTGATGGAGGAGTAGTACTGGCGCAGAGACCCTTGCTTCGCTTGTCTGCAAAAGACCAACCACTCGGGGATTAGATTCCACCGTAAAACAAGCCAGACCAAACTTAATTACATGTGGAAGACAAATCATTCAGCTATCTGGCTATTCGTGACATATTAACCGAGTGGTTGCCCTCTGGGAATGGCGCCAACATTCCAGCTGTTGTCAAGCCCCTGGATGGCGCTGAATAATAGGAGCCGGTACCCCAGGATCAGCCTTAGTTATTCCCATAAACAAGAACTTTTTTTTTCACAAAGAGTGACCTTTCTATTGCTATTGCCTCCCCAATTATCGCTCCAAGCGAGAATGCTCGCGTCGACCCTTGCCCTTGCGACTCTCGTGCTCGGTGCGGTGGATGCGAAGAATCAGGATGGGTCACCCTCACGATATGACTTTGTTATTGTTGGCGGGGGCACCAGTGGGTTAGTTGTTGCTAACAGACTTTCAGAAATGGGAGATGTTACTGTCGCCGTCATCGAAGCCGGAGACTCGGTTCTCAACAATCGCAACGTCACCAACGTTGCAGGGTACGGTCTGAGCTTTGGGTCAAGTATCGATTGGGCTTATCAGACTGAAGACCAGAAATACGCCGGAGGAGCGAAGCAGACCATGCGTGCTGGAAAAGCAATAGGTGGTACAAGTACTATCAATGGTAAGCGATGCCTTGTATATGTATATGTTCCCCGAGAATTCGTGCTAATTCTAGCTTGGCGCAGGGATGTCATACACTCGAGCTCAGAAAGTACAGATTGATTCTTGGGAAAAGGTTGGGAACAAGGGTTGGAATTGGGACAGCCTTATTCCATATTATAAGAAATCGGAAGGATTCCAGGTCCCGACTCCGGACCAGATTGCTCGTGGTGCCGACTACTACATCAGCTATCATGGAGAAAGCGGTCCAATGAAAGTCGGCTGGCCTACAATGATGACCAACAGCAGCATGCTTCCTATCCTCGACGAAACGTTCCAGAAGATTGGCCTCCCTTATAATCGCGACGTCAATGGTGGCAACATGGTCGGGCTCACGGCTCACCCCAATACCGTCGACAGAGAGGCCAATGTTCGTCATGATGCGGCTAGAGCTTACTATTGGCCATTTGAAGCCCGACATAATCTGAAAATTATCTCTAATACTCACGCGAACAAGATCCTTTGGGCCAATGAGTCTAACAGCGAGGCTGTCGCCATTGGAGTCGAAGTTACCGGCCCCGATGGAGGTGAGACGATATACGCTTCGAAAGAAGTCATTCTGTCCGCTGGATCTCTGAAATCATCCGTGATTCTTGAACATTCAGGAATTGGAAACCCGGAAATTCTCGGCAAGTATAACATCCCCGTCGTGGTCAACATCTCCACTGTTGGAGAGAACCTGCAAGACCAGACGAACAACGGTCTCGCCTACGAAGGAAGGGAGTTCTGGCTCGGCTCACCAACTTTCTCTGCCCTACCATCAGCCGACCAGCTATATGGAAAGAACGTCTCCGCCGTCGCCTCCTTTGTCAACTCCAGTCTCGCGGATTATGCAAAGGCTGTGGCCAACTCCTCAAATGGGGCCGTTCAGGAAGCCAATCTTCTGTCCGCTTTTCAACTGCAATACGATTTGGTATTCAAGTCTCAAGTGCCATACGCAGAAATTGTTTTTGTCCCCATTGCACATTCGTTCTCCAGTGAATACTGGCCTCTGCTTCCTTTCTCAAGAGGAAGTATCCATATCAACTCCGCCGATGCCTCCCAGCCCGCCTCCATCAACCCGAATTACTTCATGTTTGAACAGGATCTCAATTCCCAGGCTGATGTGGCTCGCTACATCCGCAACATATTCGAGACTGCTCCTCTCAGCGATTATGTGGGAGACGAGTTTTCGCCAAGTCTAGATCATGTTCCTATGAATGCATCGGAATCTGCGTGGACCAGTTGGGCCAAATCAACCTGTAAGTGTTTCTCTCTAACTTCATCCTGAAAGCACGAAATGCCGACTGACTCACTTTTAGATCGATCAAATTTCCACCCAGTTGGCACTGCAAGTATGCTTCCTCGGGACAAGGGTGGTGTTGTCAGCCCCGAGCTCAAGGTTTACGGCACTAAAAATGTCCGAGTGATCGACGCTTCTGTCTTGCCATTCCAACTATGTGGGCATTTGACAAGCACTCTTTATGCCGTGGCTGAGAAGGCGTCGGATATGATCAAGAAGAAATATATACCGAGAGAAAATAGTGTCAAGGTGAACTCCGCAAATAAAACAATGGTCTAAACCCAAGGTTACATAGGGGTTGTGTTAAATAAAACTGAGGCTGATTGAAATATAATGAACTGAAACTGGTAATTACAACTTAAGTGCTAAACTGGAAAGCTCATCCCTAATCCCACAACGTTAGTGCTGCTCTTCGGCAGGGAGCTGAACCTTGACCGCACCCTCAGCCAAAGCGCGATTCTGAGCATTTTTTCTCGTAATGTAGGAAGTGATATGTTCCGGAACCTGGGACATTTTGCTATCACCACTGGGAACAGGCTCTCCATAAGTCTCCCAAACAGGCACAACACCCGTCCAAACCTTGCTCGTAACCTCCTCATTGTCATAATCCTTGCGCTCATCTGAGACACCACCATCGCGGATTTTCCCACTACCATCCACAATCTTAACCTTGAGAATGACAGTTGAAGACATCTCCGCCTTATCAGGAGGCACACGGGAGTTATCCCACCGGTCTGTAAGGACCGAGTTGGTAATCAGCTCCATAGCCCAGAGTTTCTCCGCTTCGTCAGTAACAAGCTTGGCATATCCGTGCAGGATAGCAGAGCGGTAATTATAGCTGTGCGAGTTGGGCGTCAGGGATAGGATCAGTCCGTCCACTTTGCTGGCTGCAACGCAGATCGGGAGGCCGTCACCCTCGGAGTTGCGGGCTAGGTTCATAATTCGTGAGCTCACGTAGCCGTGCAGGTAGCACTCCAGAGGCTCGTCGATGCTTGCGGACGGGTACTCAAATGAACCCATTTGTCCGATCATTGGGAGGATGGCAGGGAACGGGTCCTCGGGGCCTGGGCTGAAAGATACATGGAGCACATGAGAGTCGTTGATAATGGAGTGAATCGGACCCAGGTCGTATGTAGCTGGCAGGATAATGTCAGCAGATGAGCTCTCTATCTATGAAGCTCTGCGCACCGCGATGTTTGTAGCGGTTCGCGGTGTTCGATGGCCGCTTGGGATAGGTGAGAGTGCGTCCCATGATAAATATGTTTGCACAAGACGAGTAGTTCAAAGTATGAAAGATCCAAGACCAAGAAACCAATAACTAAGGTTTTATATATTCCACTACATTATATAAACCGAGATAAGGCACGCTTTACACGACCCCATGGAGAAGGTCCATCCGCGTCAACTTTCCCCGCGGTACGCGATTGGCCGCCACGACGGATTTCCGTACCCGGAAACAGTTGCGCACGAATGAGTCAAAGTTCAATAAGAAATCAATCCGTGGGCGCGAGCTAGACAGATGGTGTCGCAGTGGCCGTAAAGTAAACATGCGATGCGAAACATGTGGAAAGTGATTGGCCCACACCGCCGACGCGGCGGCGGCCGTGTTGAACTTCGCGATAACCACGCCTTTCTCCGTTTATCAATCAAAGGTTATTTTGGCAGTTCGACGATGGCCACATGCAGGTCTCTCGCCCGAGTCTGCGCACAGTTGCGCCCTTCGGGTCGATCAATCATTCCGTCACGTTCATGCCTAGCCCCGAGCAGAGTCCCTCGCCGTAGGGCGTACGCTACCTCCGTCGGCGCTGCGGAGCTCAAGTTCGGCCAACCGCTGCACGAGACACATCCCCACCTCCTTGAGCCTGGTGAACGTATGTGCTTTGATGTTGCAACGGAATACTGGGCTGTACAGCTAACATTGGATTACGATTAGTTACACCCGGTGTCACCGCTCTCGAATATGCGCAGCGTCGCTCCCGACTCGCCAACAAGCTCCCCAAGGGCGCAGTCGCTGTCCTGGCCTCGTCGGAGGTGAAATACCGCGCCCCGGGAATTTTCCACGAGTATCGACAAGAGTCAAATTTCTTCTACTTGACGGGTAGGTGCCCGCAAATCAAGGTTGTGAAGGATGTGGGCTGATCATGACTTTTTGCGGCGTCAGGATTCAACGAACCGAATGCCCTGGCAATTATTGCAAACGACGGCTCCGGCGACAATCATATCTTCCATCTTTATGTACGAGAAAAGGATCCCAGGGCAGAGCTTTGGGATGGAGCACGGTCCGGTACCCGGGCCGCCATAGACGTGTTCAACGCGGATGAAGTGCGTGAATCTTTCTGGGAACTTTTCGGAGCATAATACTGATACACCGTGTTATAGACTGGAAACATCGAGCGCATTGGAGATATTCTGCCCAAGATCGTCACTCAAGCCACCGAGGTTTACTCCGAAATCCCAGGCTTCGACCCGTCCAGATCATCCTTGCACCGATATCTGTACGGACCTACAGTTGCGTCGGAAAAGTTGAAGAAGGTCGTCGATCACCGCAAAGTTCAGCCCTTGAAACACATTCTCAATGAGATGAGGGCCTTCAAGAGTGAGAATGAGGTTGTGCATCTGCGCCGATTGGGACAGGCCTCGGGACGGTCTTTCACCGAGTCAATGCGCCGAACCTTTAGCACGGAGAAGGAATTATCTTCGTTTCTGGAGTATCAGTTCAAGGTGCACGGTGCAGATGGGAGTGCCTTTGTACCAGTTGTGGCTGGCGGTCAGGTACGCAAGCTTGCCATTTAATTACAGGAGCCTCAAACTCATGATCACAGAATGCTTTGGCCATCCACTACACGAGGAACGACGATGTCCTTCGGTATGTTCATCTAAGAGGGGTGTACAAATAATGGGGCTTACAATGTTGACCAGGGACGGCGACTTGGTCCTTGTTGATGGCGGTGGTGTAAGTACTGCCTACTCGAGGCGAAATTCAGAGGCTGATGCGAAAAAAAGGAGCTTGGAGGCTACATATCCGACATTACCAGAACGTGGCCGGTCAACGGCAAGTTCACAGATCCCCAGCGGGACCTTTACAATGCTGTACTTAACGTGCACCGATCCTGCTTAGCTCTCTGCCGTGAGAGTGCAGGCCTTTCCCTGGACAAATTGCACGGCATTGCGGAGAACGGCTTGAAGGACCAGCTGAAGCAGCTTGGATTTGACCTCTCAAGCAACGTAAGAGCCGGACTTTCGTGACACGAGAAAAGCGTAGCTAACGGTGACCAGGCCATTTCCACCCTTTTCCCGCACCACCTTGGCCATTATATTGGCCTCGATGTGCACGACTGCCCTGGCTATTCCAGAGGGCACAACCTGAAGGCTGGCCACTGTATTACTATTGAACCGTGCGTCCCGGCCCCCACTTTCTGATGTCGACAGGAGCTAACTTATCCAAGTGGCATTTACGTTCCCGACGATGACCGATGGCCTGCACACTTCCGGGGCATTGGCATTCGTATCGAAGATAGCGTGTGTGTTGGAGACGACCATCCGATCGTGCTGACTCCCGAGGCTGTCAAGGAGGTACGTCCATTGATAATTGTTTGTTTTGATTGCTTCGCTAATTTTGCCAAGGTCGATGATATCGAGGCACTACGCCCTTAGATGGCCTCGTTAGTGTATAGTAGTTGTCAGATACCCTCCAAAATCAATGTACAATACATCATCCTTACTTTTCATCCGATGTAACATCCTGGTCAGGAGTTTGTCTTAGTGAAAGTTTGGGGGCTGGTCTGGTCCGGGGGTGGTTGGGGATGAAAATACCCTCGTGCTGGGGAGGGGGTTTGTGAATAAGATGAATGTTTGCATCTCATCAAGAATAAAAAGTAGAAGTAAAATGGAAGAAAAGAAGGCGTTGAATGGAACGTCGCGCGGGCAAAGAATGCAATGTTGATGTTCATGCTTCGCGCGACGCTGTTGGTTGTCCCGGTGCAGCCAAAACAAACTACCAAGGGCTCCACCACACGACTTTGCCCTTCAACTCTCTTTCCTTTGCACACCCACTACTCCCCCTTCATTGTACCCTTTTCTCTCGGAGTTTGAAATCCTCCGAGCTCATCAACCTCCTCTACTGAGCTCTGTGTTACCATGTCTAGCCTTTGAACTCGTCCGAGCCCTGCAAGACGTGTATCACGTCGCGTGCTCGACCTCGAATACCCCTCTAGCACTGACTTCCCTCATTGAACCCGAACTACGCGTTCGACCCCGAGGAACAGAGACCCATGGCCGCTGTATTCGTTCCACCCTCCCCCCAAACCTCCCTGAACATGTCGACTCGACGCCCTCTCGCCAACGTGCCGAATGCAACCAATTCTCCCCATAGGGCAGGGCTCCTGCCGGCCAAACGAGCTCGATCTGGACAGCTCGAAATTCCCTACGGCCAACCTCCGCCCAAGAAGCAGGTGATGGACGCGGCGGAGCAGGATGCTCGGTCTCCCTCCAGAAACCGGTCGACGGCCTATCACAACACGGAGTCGAAGCTCTTCTCGAGACGCTCCAACAATCCCAATCCTAGCGCGTTTGAAAAGAAGCTGGTTGCTGCTCGTGAGAAGGACCGGCCATCGCAGTTAAAGACGGCGAGAGGCGAGAAGCCGTCGACCGACACTATGGATACCATTCGACAGTGGCAACGGCATTACCGCAAAGCGTTCCCACAGTTTGTCTTTTACTTCGACAGTCTTCCGGAGGATGCTCGTCGAAAGTTCTCTCGCCAGGTTGTTGCTCTTGGAGCTGTAAGTATTGCCTCAGACTATGTTTTGATTCGCGTGTCTCGACGTTGCTGTGTTTGTTGCATTGGCAATCTACGCCCATGTCCTTTTCAGCGTTGCTAACTTGACAAATCTTAGCGTGAGGAAAAGTTCTTCTCTCGTCTGGTCACACACGTCGTCACTTCGCGTCCCATCCCTCCTGAAGCCTCTACGAGCCCGACGGAGGAAGTACCTGCCGATGGAGAAGCCCATATACAAACCGTGAATCCCTCCCTGCTGGAGAAAAACGGCGACACACACCTCCAACCTTCGTTAAAGCACGATGCGCGTCGGGAACAAGGAAACATGGATGTCTTGCAACGAGCTCGACAGATGGGTATGAAGATTTGGGCCTTGGAAAAGCTTCAGCGAATGATCACAACGATCAACGATAATGATATTGGTGGCCAGAACGATAGTGCCTCCCGGAACAAGGCTGCCGGTGCATCGACCAACGGACGAGGCGAAAATGACCTCTCCCGCGTTCTTCGTCAGGAGCTTCTGAATGGACCCTCTGATCGTGACCCGTTGTCGTCAATGGAACTGCTCATGTTCAAGGGACCTTTCGTTTACATTCACGACATGAATGAAAAGACTAAGCCAGTTATGGTCCGAGAGTACTCCAAGGTTGCTAGACGCCAGGATGGAGCTTGGCCACAGTTCCGGAGTGCGCCTCTGGGAAAGTGCCCATTCATCGATGAGCCCCCGAGCCGGAAAGAATACGATCGTCACCGTATGCGGCAGATCCAGAAAGAGAAGAAGTTGGCTGTCCAGAACGTGGACGAATATCGCACCAAACCATCTGCTGCTGCCACGGAGCGGACCATCGACACCAAGCTGGTGACGGAACTCCACAAGCCCAAGCGTTTAGAAGAGCAACAGCCTCCTAATCGACCCGAGGCCCCGGCAAAGGCTCTAACCGACGAGTCCCATGAGCGCAAGAGCTCAGAGAGCTTCATCCCTCCTCACTTCCCTCGCACCGGACCCTTCTACACTGGCCGTGAACCTGCGGCCTCTGGAGTACAACCATCCAATGTCACATCTGCTATCCGGTCTCAGATGATTTCATCTACTGCTGCCGCCCCAGGCGCGAAAGCAGGATTGAGCAAAGAAGTTCATGGGCTGAAGAGAAAGGTTCTGGAAAAGGGCACTGGTGGTATCGGATCTATGGCTGCTCCCCAGCGTCCTACCAACGGGTCTACTGTGCCCGCCAAGGGTCAACAGACCTTCGCAAAACCCGCTGCTCTCGAGAAGAATGGTCAAGCAGAGGCTGCTGGCTCGAAGCGTCGCCGGGATGAAGACCAGGACGGTGAGCAGAAGAAAGCTGAGCGGCGGAGGGACCCGAAGCCTGGATATTGCGAGAACTGCCGTGATAAGTTCGATGACTTTGAAGAGGTTTGTTTTGCTTTGCTTTTGAAGTTGACGTCTGCTAACCCACACTCCACAGCATACCCTGACCAGAAAACACCGTCGCTTTGCCCAGAACACGGCTAACTGGGCCGAACTCGACGCCCTGCTGTTCGAGATCCAACGGCCTCTGAAGGAGGAGTACGAATTTGACGAGTGATTTGGAGATACCACAATGAAGCGGCAGTAAATTTCGGGGTTTCGACTTCTTTCGACTGTCCTACATGATGGTTCTTGTCGGGTTTTCTTTTTTTTCTTTCCCAGCTTTCACGTCTTTTTCCTTCTCCGGTGACGGTGCCATGCCTTTGGAAGTGATGGCTTGCATACACATACCCCGGCATCGACACATACGCATACTGTGGAGTTTCTCTTTTCGCCTGGCATCAACACTACGCAATCGACAGCACCTGCATTTCTATTGCTGCCTGCTTTGACCTCCCTTGGGTGGAGGTCGTCCATTCGTTACGGCCTTTCCTAGCACTTCGATTCTCTTCTATCTTGTATTTCTTATCCAACCTATTGCATCGGCACTCCTCGGCGGAAACGCACCTATGCGTCAATGCACCGGCAGCCGAGGACGTTCCCGGCTAATGACCTCCTCTTTTTTCCTTTTTGACGGCCAATTTCCTTTTTGACGGCCAAGTGGTGGAACTTGCCCGCTTCGTCTTCGATCCTCATTCGATTCAAGACAAGTAGCAAGTAATGGCATGTGGTATACGGATGGTATAATTGCCTGATGAGCGTGATTGGAAGGTGGAAAGCACTGCGCTGCATTGCATCCTGTTACATGATGACATCTGTCAACAAAGCCTACGGGCCTAATTGTTTCGTTTATCTAGTTGTTTCTTACCCTGTCCTGTTTCATTCTGCGGTGTCCTTTTCTTCGTGGACGCCCATACCCGGCGCTGGTGGCGGAGCTTCTCTCCAATTTTGTTTTGAACGCAGTATTACCCAATGGACTCAATCATCCACTACTTCTGCTCCTGATTAGTGTGTGCACGTGTGTACGTGCTGGATGATCGCCCGGTGGGGTTCGAATTGAGTCAGTGCACGATGTGAGGGCACACGATATGCCTTGCATGTGTGGAGGTACACGGTGTCCTAGACTTGTACCTGCAGGAACCAGACAAGTTGGAAAACAGCAGACCATATGTCAAGATGAACGCACCATGGCAAGCAATTCTGCCATGTCACTTGCATAATTGAAGAATAATCGAAAGATCATATTATCCCCTGTTTTATACACCCCGCACTAGCCCAAAAGGGAAATAACCTCGGCGCAAACGGGAGGCGGTGAGTCCGTACCAGCGTAACTTTACGCTCTTTTACAGGTGAGCTACCCCAGCTCGAGTCTATAGTTGAGCAAAATGAAAAGGAAAGAGAGTCGTAGCAGCTTTACAGAAGCAACAGAAACACTAGGTGGATTTGGTGAATCCAACGGTGTTGTACATATAGCCATGGCCGAGGACAACCGAGCACCTGACACGATGAGTAGTCCTTTACCGGCAACGCTTCAACGCCGCCTGCGCCCCGGATTTTTTTTCGGAGATGCTCCCGTCTACGCCGCATAACCCAGCACGAACATCCGGACAGAGGGAAGAATTACGAGAGTTCTGAAATATATAAACCGTGCCGCATTGCCGAACAGAGTGCTTTTTAATCAGCTCTTTTTCTTCAAAGAATCGTGGTGCCGACTTGCCTCGGCTGCTTAGTGAGGTCATTGCTGCGACACTGCAGCTCCTTGCAGCTATACCGACTACGTCCAGAACAAAAGAAGTCACTCTTACTGGAAGACAGCAGTTCTGTCCAACGGGCGCTCGTTGAGTCTCACATACTATTGCTGCGCTTCCGTAGCTACTCCGTGTCCCGCCGGCCAACCCTTGATATCACAACCCTATGGCGACTGGTTCAGCTCTACGGCCGCTCTCGCGGACCGTCTTGACTGCCCCATCCATTCTTAGTACGATTAGGCTGCGTACTGCGCCTCGAACCCTCCGACCTCTCCTCGAATTCAGCTCCGCCCTTCCCTCCCCCTCGCCTACCCAGATCCGATACAGCTCATACCACTCACCGGAACCGACTACCAATGCTCGCAAGAAGGTCACCATGCAGACGATAAAGAACCTGTACAAGAAGGGCGAGCCGATTGTCATGCTCACGGCGCATGACTTCCCCAGTTCGCATGTGGCTGAGGCCGCGGGTGTTGATATGGTGCTGGTTGGGGATAGTCTGGGGATGGTGGCGATGGGATTGGAGAACACGACGGAGATGGTTATGGAGGAGATGATCTTGCATTGTCGGAGTGTGGCCCGTGGTGCTAAGAGCTCGTTCATTGTAAGTTGCTCGGTCTTGGTTGATTCAGAGGGCGCATATTGACGAGCGTATAGGTGGGTGACCTGCCCATGGGGTCGTACGAGGTGAGCCCGGAGCAAGCAGTGCAATCGTCCATACGTCTTGTCAAGGAGGGGCATGTGCATGCAGTGAAGATTGAAGGTGGCGAGGAGCTGGGCCCGACTATTAAGCGAATTACTCAGGCTGGTATCCCGGTAGTAGGTCATATTGGCCTGACGCCCCAACGACAGAACGCGCTCGGTGGGTTCCGGGTTCAGGGAAAGAGTTGCAAGGGTGCCTTGCAGCTTCTGCGCGATGCCATGGTTATGCAAGAAGCCGGCGCCTTCATGTTGGTCCTCGAGGCGATGCCCGAGGAAGTCGCAACCTTGATCACCTCGAAGCTCAAGGTGCCCACAATAGGTATCGGCGCCGGCAATGGCTGCTCCGGCCAGGTGCTTGTCCAGATCGACATGACCGGCAACTGGGAGCCGGGCCGGTTCGTACCGAAATTCGTGAAGAAGTATGCCGATGTCTGGGGTGAAACGACTCGCGGAATCACGCAATACCGCGACGAGGTCAAGAGTCGCGCTTTCCCTTCCAAGGAATTCACCTACCCCATTCCGAAGGAAGAGCTGGCGGAGTTCGAGAAGGCCGTTGAGGAGATGTATCGGAAGTAACTGTTTGTATAATGCCCTGTCATCTGCATGTTTTTGTATCAAGCCATTTGCTGTACATAAGCTCGTTCATCTTTTCGTACCCGGTGCGAGGCTCTGCCGCCTGTTCAGCCGAAAGCGGGAGTCATTGAATAAGCGACAATCAATTGATCATCTGTTTTGAAGCACTGCAGTTATGATGAGTAGAGTTCTGTGACTTTCGGATTGGCGTGACGTACTCGCCATAATCCGCCGACGCCCTCGTCTAGGCCTGGGGCGAACACGCTGTTCACGTAGCAAAAGACCGAGTCTGTATCTTTACAGTCTAGCTTCTTTCTGAGGAATTTGACCACAGTTTCGAACTTTTGTGATGCGCTGATCTTGAACACCCGATTCTTCAGTATCGGGGCCGATGGCAGCGGCTGGAACCGCACGGTGACTGGAGAAGCGTCAATTTACCAGTCGATGGATGGAACAGGTTTGAGACTTTGATTCTAGCGCGGGTGGAAATGGTAGGACATGATGAAAAAGGAAAGTTGGGAACATCGGACACGGCTGCATCTAGTCTCACCTTTGCCAGCATCGATAGCTTCCACGTCGGCCAACGCCTGATGCGCATCGCGAGGAAGGCCCGTCAGCATCACCGAGGCGGTCATATTCATCGGCAAGTCGGCGCCATGGTCATCGTCAGGTATCGGCCCGTCTCCCCTGTTCGGAGAGTCGGATTCAGGCCGCGGGTCTTGGCGGGGACGACGACTGAGCGTGCTGGAGCCGGGCGGGTTGGAGGGCGAGTTGCGCGCGGAGCTCTCCGAGGGTGACGAAGGGTCCATGGTAAATCACTATTTGGATCCTGAAGCCCAGTGCTCGCTTGAGACCCGATCTTATCAAAAACAGTTTGGGTGGATGAGTAGTTGAAGAGAGTCGGGTGGGTAAGGGAAGCGGAACCTTGGCTGACTTGTGTTTGACCGAGTCTAAATCCACCCGGCACCGGGCATTTAGGTATCTATATACACGAAACTATTTCTGTTTTTGTCTGTCCGTCGCCTTCTGAACTTCTCGATCACCAGATCTGATGCTAATAAGTCCCACTGAAATCATGGCCGTCGACGCTCCTGCTAGCACCAGGACGATTCCCCGGCTAGAGAGAACTTGCAAAATTTCGATCACGCCAATGATACATGTAGGTATCCCCGCTACGAGTCCTGCTTGAATAAAAGTCTGGATTTTTTTTCTTCAGACGACGGTTGCCGAAAGGCGCGAATAACTAAGAAGAGCCCGATAACAAAAGCGGCATTCACGGCCCACGAAGTAATAATTCCAAGAGAAGAGCAACGATAGTCCGCGAGAAACCCTTCTCGAGCACTATTGTAGAGAAAAGGGCTCACTGATTCCCGAAAGTATCCCTAAATCTAAGATCTGTGCCTAGCCTGGCCGCAGATCGAAAGTCCACTCCGCGGCCCAACTGCCAGAGATCGGCAGTGGTTTCAGCGAATTCGAGATCAGCGTCGTGTTGGGTTGTAAGTAGCCGGACCACGTATGCGCAGACCTGCTTGGGTCCAGCGTCAGGCGGAGGAAAGGAAAGCATTTGAAAATGGCTCAAAATACGGCAAGTCTTGAAATGTAGAAAGAAGATCGCGGGTTCCATGGATCCGGCCGCCGTCACGCGCTGAGTCATCCAGCCATCATATCACCACTCGCGGTCGTCCCCTCTTCCTCTCTCTTCCTCTGCTCTACAGACCTTTTTTGTGACCGTCTTACTAGCTGATCTGCTTCCCGGCCTGGTCTTTGAAATATCGTTCCCGCTCTATACTTCCTGCGTCGGCCTTCTACCGGCCATCTGCCCCGCCCCGTTACTTCCCCGCCCCGATTCGGGGGTAATCTCTCGCCCGGTGACCTCATTCTACGAGACCGTATTGGTTCCCGAGCTACCACGAGCTCCAAACAAAGCAACTCATATCTACACAGAAGAAACGGCCTCATACGGCGCCAAGAAATCAACATGAGCAGTCCGAAGCGAAGAATCGAGACAGATGTGAGTCCCCCCAGCAAACCCCGATAAGCCACCCGGGTCCCCGCAAATGCTAATACGGAGATTTCTTTTCTTGTATAGGTCATGAAGTATGCCTCGAATACCTCCTGAGCTCGTCAAGCTCGTATTTGCTAACATTCTTTCTAGGATGTATGCCCGCCGATCCCCTCCTCTCCCCCAAATTTGACCACACTCCCTGGCACCCGAGCCAATGAACCCGATCCGCGATAGAGCTGGTTGTTGGAACATATCTGATGATAGGATATAGGCTTATGAGCGACTATGAGGTGACTCTGGTGAACGACAATAGTAAGGACTATATGACGTGGACTACTGGCTCAAATGCTAACCGAAGATTAGTGTATGTACCAAGCGTTTGCGACAGGGGGTCCCGCAGCATTTCTAACGCAATCATTCGGTTTAAAAGGCAAGAGTTCTACGTGCGCTTCAAGGGCCCCGAAGAAAGTATGTCCTTGCTCACCATGGATCGGAATTGCACCATACTAACCTTGTCTTAGCACCATTCCAGGGAGGCCACTGGAAAATCCATGTGGAGTTGCCCGATCAGTACCCCTACAAGAGCCCGAGCATAGGATTTGTCAACCGCATCTTCCATCCGAATATCGATGAGCTGTGAGTCAAGTTTGTCAGGCATCCCAGAATTTCTGCTCACAACATCAACCAGGTCCGGCTCCGTCTGCCTCGATGTTATCAATCAAACGTGGTCGCCCATGTACGACATGATCAACATCTTCGAAGTCTTTTTGCCTCAACTCCTTCGCTACCCCAACCCCTCCGATCCCCTCAACGGCGAAGCTGCGGCGTTGATGATGCGGGAACCCAAGGGCTACGAGGCGAAGGTGAAGGGTATGTATCGGCTCCGGCTAGGCTTGGTGCTTGTACATGACCGCTAACTGTTGCATACAGAATACGTTGCCAAATACGCTAGCAAAGAAGCAGTGGACGAGGCGGGCGAGGACACCGAGTCCGAAGACGAACTCAGCTCAGCGGGCAGCTACGAATCTGGCGGGGAAGAACCTGCCGGTGCAATGGATGACGTCTAAACGACTTGTCTGTTGACAGTTGCCTGGCCATGTCGGATTTGCACGGACATATTGCATTCCCCAAGTATTTCTTATATCTTTGTTGTCCATGGGAGCAGGAACAGCGGGCGTTTCATTCATCGTGGAGTTTACTACTTCCCCACTCTTCTTTTTTTTTTGGTTTTCAGTGTCGGTCTGCATTTGCTATGCTTATAAATGGAGTCAGGGATGGGTCATGCTGGTGACGCTGATGGCCTAGTCGACATAGATTGTTCTTCCCGAGCTTATTCTATTTAGAAAATGATAGTGTCACAGCCTCAGAACAGCGCAAGCCTTTAGACTGCTTTAATCCACTGAAAACTAAATTGAAAAATAACATAATGAAGAATCTTTGTAATGGAAGTCCACTGGATTGAGATCAAGAAATATTGGCCAAGGAGAATTATGGAGGTAAAGTTCATCGAGATAATATATCTAAACTATAGATCAGGACAAAAGAAGTACCCAAAGACATACCAAAGGAAATATCGGACGACAACATACGAAAGGAAAAAAGTCATTTACCACCCGGCTTCACCAAAAACGCTACCAAGAAAATTCCAACAATTGAAACGAAATAGATCTGATAATAGAAGAACCTGCACCATGGGTATTATCAGACCAAGAGAAAGACAAGTGAGTGGCTATATGTGTGCGAGCAGTCGACCAGCGATCCATGCAAGAAAAAAGAAAAGCAGTATCAAAACAAAGAGAGTCTCAAAAGAACGGCGCACTAGGAAGCCTTATGAAGTATGTTCCGACTCCCAAAACAATTTTCCCGAACCATCATGTTCATCGTTGTCGTCGAAAAAATGAGTTGCATAAACCCGTGTCAAGCTTTAGTTGACCTTGAGGACACCGAAAACGTCACGGACATCGCGGGCCGAGTCATTGCCGGCCTTCAAGTCCTGGTGGGAGCGCTTCTTGCTGGGATTCACAACGACCTCGCCCCAGTGTTTTGGAACGGTGCCGCCCGATGTAGGACGGCTCCGCTGAGAGATGTTATCGGCAGACACGGTGAGGTGCGAGGCCTCTTCGGGGGTTGGAGATGCTGACGCGGAGGTCGGGCCGTGCAGGGTTGCCTGGGGTTGGAGATGAGGTTGTGGTTGGAGGGACCAGATGTCGATAACGGAGCTGTACAAAGAGCCATTAGCAAAAAGGATGCCCCATCGCAGTCCGAGATTCGATCCGAAGTACTTACTCAGAAGTCCGCTGGCAAATGGCATCCAGAGCCTCCCGCTCGCGCCTCACGTATTCCGGATCCGGCTGGTTGGCCTGCTGAGCTTGGTTGAGGGCTCCGTAGCCATACCCCGCCTGGTAGGGGTCTTCATCGAGGAGTCGTGAAGACTCGGGCTTAAGAGATTTGTTAGAACCCTTTTGTATCCGACATGCGTTCCACGCATCGCGCATGAGACCCAGGTAATACGCATTGAACAACATAGCGTCTCACAGGGCCATCAAGCCAGAACTCACCTCGGGAGACTCGTGGCGGTTGCCGCCAAGGCATGAAGCACAAACACCCATTTATAGGCGTTTACAGTACAAAGGCGCACGATGCGAATGGGCACGAGGGATTAATCACCCCAATTATCGATGCAAAGGTGGGACCATTCCCCTCGATGCAAGGGTGGGGTTTGTTCGAGCGCGACAACGGGCTTGAAGGTGGAGTAAGGAGTGTGGGCGATGCAAAATGAACAACAGTCAACGGAATGAAAAATGGCGCAGTGACCAGGAGGAAAAGGTTCGAGAGTTGAGGCTGGGGAGGAGAGTCCGTGCGATGTCATCGGGCGCTGATAAGGTGGTGCGTGGCCGCTGCGTGGAAATACGATGGCAACTTTTTCGCGCTGGTATCTCTGCGCACTGGTCAACGACACTTTGATTCGAGTTGCACAGTACGCTTGCTCACCATGTTTGGCCTGCCGAATGCCAAGCGGTATGCTACATATTTATCTCACATCATGATTTAAGTTGCTAAACCAGCCTTTTAGCGTTCGCCGCGACGAAGTCCAGTCGCCGGCCTCCTCTCGCTCCCCGTCCCCGGTCGACGAGTCTGCTATCCAAGATGCCCAAGCCAGGCTTGGCGAGCTACTCAATCTCGATGCTTTGATTGGAGCCGGCTCTACGTCGGAAGAGTCCAAGGAGCCCCAACAGCCCGCACCAACCGCCAAGGACGAGGATGAAGAGCAGGAGTTCGAGTTCCGCCTGTTCAGTGCACCCGCCAAAGCCAAGGATACAACTACAAAGCCCGAGGCAGAAGAAAAGTCTACGAGGGACAAGGGCGCAGACAGCGAGAAACAGAATGGCGGTACCCAGAAATTACGCATTCGATTGAGGTCTCCCTCGCCCTCGACAAACCCCGCCGAGGGCCGATTCGTCAAGGCTTTCCGCGGCTGGCAATACTACTTCTCCACTCCTTTCCTGTACGGTCTCAAAGGCACTGAATATGAAGAAGAACAAGAGGAAAGGAGGCGCCAATTCGAAGAAATGGCCGTGAGCGGAGAACATATGACGAAGTGGGCCAAGTCCCAGCCCTGGGTAAGCCATATCCACAAACCCGTGCCATTCAATTGAGAGTTAGACATTGGATAGCAACTAACAAAATACCCTAGCCCGGATGCCATCTCCCATGGCGAGTCACCCGCCTCAAGCGGCATCAAACCAAACTTCCCCCCAAATCCACAGATATCCCAGTCTACGTGGCTGAAGACGCGCCTTCGACAAAATCACCATTGACACGCAAGAAGCCCGGCAAGAAGCGTCGCGTCCAGTTGCGCAAGAAGATCCAAGCAGCCAAGGTAGCCCAGGAAAATGAAGCCGAGAAGCGGAACCGCAAGAACCGGGAACGGAAGATTAAGCGTCGACAGAAGGCACGGGAAGAAAAGGCCGCTAAAGCGGCAGCGAATGGCCAAGATATCCCCATGGCAGATGTCGACGGGGATTCATCTGGGGGAGAGTGAGAGGCATGTCTACAGTGACCCGAGTGAAGATTGACCATGATACCCTACAAATTATATGCTTTCGGAAATAAGTTAATACTGCGAGTGCATGGCGATAGCCCAGTGCGACGGGGTATGAAAAATCACATGTAAAAGAACCTTGGAAAGAAAAGGTAAAAGCAAAGAAAGAGCTCAAAGGCTGACGGGTCCTGCTGGGATATGTGCAGCATCCTCAAATGGCGCCGTGGAAAGACAGGACAAAACGTCGATACATCCCAGTGACGACCGCTGTGCACTTTAGTTGGGTGGCTCGTCTGTCGTCCGTTAGTATTGAGATTCTGGTTGGTAGGGAGAGCTTGAACCACGCACTCGTTTTCGTTGCTGCACCGGCTGGCACCTCGGCGATAGGGGTCTCCATCTTGGGTGCATCGACCTTGGGCTCGGCGGGGGTCTCAGCCGGGGCCGGAGTCTCTTCGGGTTCGACCTCGGTGGGCTTCGTGGTTTCTGGCCCGAGGGTCAGTATTTTGGTTACTAGATGTTATACGGGTGGCATACGAGCGGGCTCTTGGGCTGGAGCCGGAGCCGGGGTTGAACTAGGTTCCGCAGGAGGTGCAGCCGCGGTGGTGGTCGCAGCCGGTGTCCCGGTGGCAGCGGGTTTCTCCTCGGGCTTGGAGGCAGCCTTCCCCTTCTTGCGGCTGAAAATAGCTTTCAACCCCTTCTTCACTTGGGCGAACGCGTCGGGAGCTGCGGGGTGTCAGCACAGGGCGCCGGTAGAGAAACGAGATCAGAAGAAAAGTAGTGTGAAATATGGACACTTACGAACACCAGGCATGATGGAGATTATCCGATTTGAGTGGATGAGAAGGAGGTCGTCGTCGATATCACGGAGTGTACAAGGCGAAGTGAGAGGAGTGACATCGCCACAACCACGAAGTTCTTAACGCCAGGAAGGGCCAGACTAGAAGCACGTGACGGCTCTCTATCATCCCCATGCGTGCCAATACCATAAGTTTTATTGACTTTAAGCGATGTTAGGCCATGTTCAGGGGTGATAAACACGAGTTGAGGTCAATAGAAAGTAACCAGCAGCGATGATTGGTTCCCATAGCTCCATCTGGGCCCGTCCCGCAGGTCCCATCTTGGCACTGACAGCTCGAGTGGCTGTGCTGGCACTAATTGTGCGTGGTTATGTGAAACGTCATTTCCCCAAAGCCTCCACATCTCCGGCGCTTAGTATTCTATGATACGCTGAAAGAAAATGAATTGGCATTATTATGACGAGCTTACTGAGACACTGATTGCGATGTGGAGATTGCCATCTTTAAACGACATCCTTGAAACCATACGAAATGGGCAAATCAAATGGGAATCTCATTGCTATATGGTAAATATGCAACCCCTATAAGGAACGCGGTAGGTAGAGTGAATAGCAAATATGCGAAGTATAACTAGAAGAACTGCAGAAAAAATGCGACGATTAAATGCCCTAGAGTTAGGTTAGCGGGTGGCTTGGTAGGCTGTCAAACATGACTCTTACCGAGTACCAAGAAAAATAGGCTGACGGCAGCTTTCATATTATGGGCTCCGATGAGGATGAGAAGGACACCCCATAGTGTCCAAGTAGAAAGGCCACGGAAGTGCAAGTTCGGAATCTGCTTATATTTTGTGGCTGCTTCGTCGATGATGGTGTGTAGATTCGCAGCAGTTGTGGCGGTCTTGTCCAGCAAGGCTTGGGAGACCCGCGCGTTCAATTGTATCTCTTTTTGGAATTGGGATTGCGCTGCTAGCGCTTGGACCTGCGCGACCTGGGCTTTTTGCAGCTCATCCGCCTTTGCTAGCGACTGTCCCATCGTTGCCTCTATAGTTTCGAGTCTCTGTCAAAGTCAGCAAAGGTCATTGAGTATGGAAAAAGGAAAAGCGACCTCGGCCATTTTGTTTTCTTGTTCAAGGATAAGGATCAGTCGGCTTGTGAGCCATTCCTTGTAATTGTCAATGTCACTCACATGGTACCACGAGGTTGAACATACCAATGAAGCATCTAATCTTCCTACGCTTTGGAAGAGCCTTGCCGTGTCTGTCTCCACCAGGGACTCAAGTGACAGTTGTAGTGTCGAGGCAAGCTCTTGGTAAGCCAACGTGTTGTCTTCGTGGGCGCGGAGAGCCAGCTGGTTCCTGGATAGGGAATCTTGATGCGCAAATTGCAAAGCCTGTTGGAGCATGTGGACCTCACCTGAGGCATTTTGAATGTTCTGCAAAGAAGTTATTTTATGAAAATAGACATTTATTTGTACTTTTCATACCTTTTCGAGGACCGCACTTTCTGATTGCACATGGCCCAGCGCCGATGCGACAGCAGCATTAAACGTGTCAATTCCGAGTGCAATATCACGAAGAAAGCCTTCAAAGGCTTTTTGAAAGAAAGATTGGCTCGCCTCCATATCTGTCACGAGCTTCCCTTGTAGAGATTGGACAGCTTGTATAAAGGCTTCGTGCTGAGAGGCTTCCATTGCGGCATTGCGCAAGGCTTGATGAAACCCCTCGTCCAGCTTGATGCTGCTCCTCAATATAGAACGGTGAAGTTGCAGAATTTCCTCTTTCTCAACCTCAATCCGCGAGGCTTGGCAAATGACCATGGCGTTCTGCCGACTGTTGCTGTAGGAAGTCCACCACTGGGGCCGTGATTCCAGAACCTTGAGACACTGCTCCAGCAGCTCTTTCGAAACCAAAACGTTGCCAGTGTTAGGAACATCAGTCTTGCTCATGAACCCAAATCGGCCTTTGGATGCTGGAGGCGCAAGGGTCACTGGAAGGCAAGGCACGGGAACTGAAGCGCCTGTGCCTTGAAGCTCGCATATTGCGAGGCGAGCAGCGTAGACCGATCGGATGCGATCCAAGGTCTCATGGGCTCCTGGGTCCTCATTATTATTGCTCCCGACGGATTGGCATGAGTTCACCAGCCTCACCGATGCAATGCGAGCGCATGAAGGTAACGACGTCATGGATTCCAAGAGGTGTACTGCTTCCGAGAAGATCGCTTCTTGATGCGCTGTTTTCGATGACAGGAAAGAGATGGCGTTGCTCCCATTTGAGATCTCCTGATAAGCTGGAAGGTTGCCTTGGATGGTCAGCGGGCATCTCAATTTGTTTCCTCTAGAGTCCTTACCACTTTCGGCAATATTGGCCTGGCTGGGGTCCTTGAGAGCTCGAGTGAGAGCTCCGAAGAACAGCACAAGGACCAGCCAAGGTGATGAGTGCCTCGTCATTTTGCCTGCTCAAGTATATCAGTGAATGACAATTGATTCAGATGCCTCCCCCAGTCACAGGCGCCTGAACTCTTCCTGAGAGCCGTGAGTGGGTGGAGAAAGGATGGAATGAGTTCATCGGGAGGTGGTTGTAGACGACCAAGTAGAGAGGAAAAGCGTAAAGTCTGTCTTCCCCAAGATTATCAGCTGAGTCAAAGTCAGAGCTATTCTCTGGATTTTTCACCACAACATTGTTGGCGGAATGGTAATGAGTACTTGCCGAAGAAGAGACATGAAATCAAGTCTGGAGAGTTTTCCGGTCAAGGGGGCTGTGGCAGCCTTGTAAGATATGTTCCTTCCCACCCCTCTTCCATACAAATCATCACACCGCACGCGAAACGGACTTCAAAAGTCTCACGAAATGTCAGTTAAATCGGACTATGTTTGATGAAAGCCATTGGAAGCTCAACGATCCAAGATAATTTGATTTCTTATGACGATTGAGGATCGCTATCCCACAAATTGATATACATCAACGGACATGCTAAAGCTGCTTTTTATTTGGCCGTTTAAAACCTGTAAAACACACCCATAAACCAGCTAAGCAGTATTTTGGGATTCAAACACCTCCACTTCCTTAAGCGCCTTGGCGAGAGTTGCTAGGCCTCAGGGGCATCGTAAGTGTCCAGCATGACCTCCACCATTCGCAGGCCACGCCCGGAGTGGAACTTCTCATCTGCAAGAAGCGCATGCAGCTCGCCCCAGGTCTCCACCCTGGCGGTCTGCACGTCGTATCCATCTGTGGGCGCACCAAAACAACTGGGACTTTCCAAGTAGCGCCATGGAGCGACCTCGTTGTATTCGGCGTCGCGGCCGTGGATCAGCCGCTCAATGGTATACCCATTGTTGTTCATCAGGAAGATGATGAGATCCAGGCGCTTGCGGATAATCGTACTCAGCTCCTTGTGCTGTCACCTGGTAACTGCCGTCGCCTTCGAATAAGATAGTCCGCCCCTGCATTTGACCTTGGCGCTGGGCAAGACAGACACCCTGTGCGGCCGGCAGCATGAACCCTATCGAGAGCCAGATGCTTGAGTTAATCAACCGGGTGTTTTCCGGCAACACGAACTCCCGCCCGCCGGTGCTAGAGGTTCCGGTCTCCGTCATAATAATATTTCCAGGACGGAAAAAGCGTGACATGCGTTCCCAGAATGTATCATGGGCCAATGCATCCGCTGGCTGCGCAGGAGCTAGAGAGGCCAGATCTTGCTGTGGGCTTGGGAGATTGGGA
Organism: Penicillium sp. S103-07; assembly: GCA_037042055.1. NCBI lineage: Eukaryota > Fungi > Ascomycota > Eurotiomycetes > Eurotiales > Aspergillaceae > Penicillium > Penicillium sp. S103-07. The sequence continues at coordinate 323,410 of JAXQJQ010000012.1, read as the reverse complement.
TAGGATGTATATTTTGGCACCCGGGCGGCATCCAGATGGTTGAGGACTTCTCGCAGGGTCGCCTTGACGGGCACGCTGTAGGTTTCGGACCCGCAGACGGTAACCAAGTTCTGGTCGAATGTGATAGACACCTCGGACCGGGGAATGGCCGTGAATCCGTAGGTGTTGATGTTGCTCACGCGGGGCCCAATGTAGATGATAAGATCGCATGAGCCCACCCAGGACGAAAACACTCTTTTCCCTGTCGTGCCATAAACACCGTGGAAATTCGCCATCGTCTCGTTGATGATGCTTTTCCCAAAGGGTGTAGTGCATGTTATAAACCCCGTGCGACGTGCGAGCTTGTTAGCCTCCTCAGCCGCTCCATATCGCGATGTACCAGCGTCCACCAACAGGAACGGTTGTTTTGATGCGTATATCTTTCGCAAGATGTGGTCCGCAGCCAGTCTTTTGGTATCCTGGTCGTGAGGTGGAGGACTCAGATCGAGAGGAGTGACTAGAGCCGCGGACGGCACCAGCACAGTCACCATGTCGGTGGGAAGTTGGATGTAGACGGGCCGCGACTGGAGGACACATTCCCGCAGAGCACGGTCAATCTGGGCTGTTGCCGTGATTTCATCGATTAGGTTCTCTCGTGCGGCGGTGATCTTGACCGTCATGTCGGCGTAGATGGTATAATCACTTGGCTCTCCTGTGCAGAGAGTGTGATGTATGCGCCGGCCCTGTGCCTGGAACGCCCTGGATGGAGTGCCGACAACATGAACCACTGGTGACATTTCCGCATAGGCACCGGCCATGGCGTTGATGGCCGACAGCTCCCCAACGCCAAAGGTTGTGGTGAACGCTCCGATTCCGTTGACTCGAGCATATCCATCGGCAGCATAGCCGGCATTCAGTTCATTACAATTTCCTACCCACTCCAACCCTGCGGGGACAATGTAATCCAGGGCCGTGATATTATAATCCCCCGGCACGCCATGGACCGCGCGCACACCAGCCTGGTAGAGGCGCCGGAATAGATAGTCTGCAAGTTGGATCTGATGGTCCATATTCGCGAATGATTGGGGTGCTTGGGATTGTAAAGGATACAGGATACCGCCATAGTCGGTTCCGTCAGCTTCACCTTATGTCCCCGCTGCATGCATGGATACCCCCACCGTCTGAATGAGATGTGTGAAAACTTCGAAGACGAGTGAGCTGTTCGTGCATCGCAGCGTGCATTTCGGAAGGGGGGAGATGCATTAGACATAATTTACCATGCACAAGCACTTCCGTCGCACCATGACGCTAACAAAGGGAATAGTAAAAGCCTAATATAAGGAGAGGGACTGCAACACCAGCGGATGACCCTCATCCAACGCTGCTGTTCACTGCATATTAAAAATGACAATCAGCGGCGCTATCCCTGATCCGCCTCGGCGCTTTTTCATTCTCAGTCTCCAAAGAACCACATCGAACCTCCTCGTTCGTATCCTTGGTTTGGACCAACAGCCCAATGTCCACTGGAACTACAGCGGTAGTTGCATTTTCCTCCAGACCCGGCTCCTGATGCGGAGCCTTGGGCTCAGTGATCGCCCGGTGAGTCAGTGGTCTGCCAAGGAGAAAGCCCAAGTCAAGGAGAGCTTCCAGGACAGCTGGACAACGAGGCCTTCACCGTCCAACTACCGGACAGGTATACGAAACCAGAAGACGTGGTATCTGGGGGAAATCCAACAGTCCTACCAGACGCGTTCCTGCACTCGTGGATTCCCATCTTCTTGATCCGCCACCCAGTCAGATTATTTCCTTCGCTATGTCGTGCCCTACTGGAGGTTCGCCGGGTACAGGCATCGGACGTTGACATGGACTATTTCCTTTGCGATATGGAGTCTCAAATGTCCCTCCGTGGGACCCGTCGCTTGTATGACTGGTACGCGAATGACCACCGCGCAAAGGGATCCCTGTCGAACCCGATCTTGCTCGATTCTGACGACGTGATCAATGAGACTGGTGTTATTGAGCAGCTGATGCAGCTGGTCGGACTGGATGCTTCCAAGATGCAAAGGTCATGGCAGCCTGCCCAGCAGGCCGAATTAGCGCAGGCCAGTTCTTCCGATAAACTGTTCCTAAACACCTTGATGACATCCAGCGGGATCCAGAGTGATAAAGTAGCGGGAAATGTAAATATTGATGAGGAGGCTATCAAGTGGCGAGCAGACTTTGGCAACAGGGTTGGCGCGCTTGTTGAACGATGTGTGAAAGAGGCGATGCCTGATTACGATCATTTGAAATCCAAAAGGCTCATAATTTGAGAAGCTTATGATACAAATTATTCTCTAAACGCCATGATAAGAAATGCACGATCCTCGTAAGCGACTCCATCAGTATAAACTCGTAGACCAGTGGCCTCACGTAAGAGCTGTCTAAAATGACCGGGTCGAAACAAATCAATATACCGGGATAGGATCATTTCATATATTGAGTCTTTGTTTCGTCATATCAACCTTTTAACTCCTTCCGATCTTGCTTTTGAACCGTTTTTTCTTCAGACCCGATGTTACTTGCTGAAACTGTTCAACGATGTTGGCGCGGTCTTCATCGCTTAATTTCGCATATTCACTCCGTCCTTGTTTCACCAACTGGATATCCAATGAGGAAACATATTTTCGGGAAAAATACTCAGTGGCTTCCGCGTCCAAGCCCCCCAGTGGATAGGTGATGATTGCTGATAGCCCTAATCCAAATTGTCAGCAGACGCAATATAAACAGCGGTTAAGGCAGAATCACCAGACACTATCTGGGAAATACCTGACAGTATACCAATTCCAACTCCAGACAAAACCTTCAGCACACTATGCCGCCGAGTCTTAGAGGCAGGGTATGTGACGAAGTTTGTCATGCCATCATAGACACCAAAGCATACTAGCTGGTATAGGTAGCACCGTCAGACATGTTCTAGCCGTTGAGGTGTCCGGTTGCTTACCTTGCCGCCACTCTTCAGACCACTGGGGAAATCGTGAACAGGCTCGAGAGGTCTTACTGTGTGGTCCCCCCAAATACTTGGGGAGTTGTGTAGGCCCTGTGTGAACGCTATTCCCATGTGGACTGGCGCACGCACCAGAGTTGACGAGGCCCGGCAGATGCCCTTCAAGCATGTTCCAGCTCTCGAATCCCTGAAATGGATGTCATCTGCTCCGGTAGATGGTTCTTTGTTAAAGTTCCTGCTCATTGAAGAACCGATCTCCCCGAACCCTTTCATGGCCGAGCCGGTAGAATCAATCATCGCTAGTGTGACACCAAATAAAGGATTTCTCGCTCCGACATGAATATTATAACCACATGGTCGTAGCCTGGTTAAATTAGCATGACAGGTGTTAAAAGCACACAGCTGAACTCACAACTCAAGCTTGTCCAGATCAAGTAGGCCCATGTCCATTAATAGCGCAGAGGAGGTCGAGCCGAGCCTGATCTCGGTCTTTCGAATTCGCCACGTTGCCGCACTCATTGGAGTAAGAGAGCACTTCAACATTGACAAATCCAGCTGCTGGTGAAAAGAACGAACACCGGCCTGTACCCCGTCCTCGTTACTTATAAGGTCCCCCAACGAGCGTGACATCCTCCGCACATCGCACTCGAGTGCAAGCCCAATGGCAGCCGCCAGTTTTGCGGCCGTAAGCTTTTTGAATGGTATTGGCTCAGGACCTGCACCTGCCCTCACAATCATCTTGCCCCAAAACGGTTGATCCCCGAAGAAAGGCACGACAACTGATGGCTTTCCGGCTGCTATCGCTGCGGCTGTGGTGCCGGCTCCCCCGTGATGTACTACGCAGGATACGCGCTCGAAAATCCAATCGTGGGGACAGTCTGCAACGGTAAGTACCTCAGTTGGCATGTTTAAATCACCCAAGCCGCTCCATCCCGTGGAAATCACAGCTCTCACGCCGGCGAGTCGTACGGCCTCTAATAGTAGCATAGTGAGGTATTCGGGATCATCGACGACGATCGACCCGAATCCGATATATATTGGGGTACTTCCCGCGTCTAGAAAGGCCTGAAGATTCGCAGGAGGAGTGTAATCGGAAGCCAACGGCAAGAAATAAAACCCTGACACTGATATCCTTGCACCCCAATCATCAGGCTTTGGAATTAAAGCAGGGGACCTAAGATCGTTAGCAGTGATACACGAAATGGGAGGGTTACGTACCAGCAGTATGTATATGGAATCCCTAAGCGCGAAATCAAATTCGGTCCTGACGATCTGTCGATTTGTGGCAAGCCGAGAGTCTTGCGCCTAAATGAATTGATCGTTTCTCCTAGCCCTTCCCATATCAACTCTTCCAGGAGCATATACGAAAGGTAATTCGTAATCTTCTCTCCTAACGAGGAGGATTGAATATTGGCCAGAGGATGGGGAAACGCTTGTGTTGGTGACCACGGCATCCTGGCCATATCAGCTGCAGTTCGAGGACGAGATAGGTGTACTTACGTGAACATGAGATGAAGTGGAATCCCCAGTTTCTCTGCGCAATGCACATGTGCAAAAGACGGCGGGTTCGCAATGATGGCGTTGGCTAGAAATGGCGTTGTTTCCTGGTCATCATTTCCATGGTCCGGAAAGAAACACGACTTCCAACACCCATCGAGAATTTCGCGCATGTCTTCTCTCTTCTCTTGAATACTTCCTTTTCGGATAGTCTCCATGCTGGGAAGGAGTCCGGGGTTTTTAACCATATACGCCATCAGCTTTCTCGGGTCCCCACCGATGTTGAAGAACTCCAGGCCAACGTCTTGGACAGAAGAACGAAATGTCTCGTGTGTTGCGATACGGACGCGATGACCTGCTTGTTTTAAGGCTATCCCCAGAGCGATAAATGGCTGAATGTCACCTCGCGAGCCAACGACTTGGATAACTATGTTCATATGGGGTGGTGTCACGTTGACATTGCCGGTCCCTGTCACGGCCTGGTCGTTCAGCGTGGGTGACGGATGAGATACACACCACTCGCGTCGCAGGCCAATATTGACCCGGCCATCCCCTGAGCTGTCAGTAGTTGTGTTTGGGCCAAATAGTGCGAATCATACCTAAGACTTCAGCATGGTTTGATTCATCGTCATCAGCAGTTCCGCTGTGATTCTTCCTCGTCTCCATGGCGTGTTCTGTATTGATATATGTATATAAATATATATCTAATAGAGCAAGTAATCTTAAGGTAACATTTGTCGGAGCCCGACGTTTATTTTACTCAGAGGGTAGGGACCTGACAGACTGCTTCTTTACAAAAAACAGGATTAGATAACCATTTCTCAAACTGTCCAATAACTCGAGATCTATCAATATGACGTCGTATTCGGATGGAACGGTCGGGACCCTCATGTTTATGGATGAATCTAACTGTTCCCACGGATCACCAGCTTACGGAGCTCCCTCCGGTTGTTATTCATCCGATAATTCGTTATTCCGGAACGCGACGGAGTAACGTGGTCTTGGTATTGCCAGCGCCGGACTTAGGATAATATTGATTTCAAATGCATATTTGAGGGTTGATATATACCTGGCCTAGATCACCCGCCACCGGTCTCGTATTTTGACGAGACAGTTTACTATATCGGGGAAATGTTCTGTCCAATTTATAGTTCCCTAGCTATCTTGGGGCACACCTAGTCTAGATGATCAAAAGTGGGATCGTTCCGTATTTGATGGGGTGCCAAGACCAGTGTGCGGGTATTGGTACAAGAGGCCTGCCGTATCGTATGTGCCCTACATGGAAGCAGGCTCGTCGTCTCCCTGACCTTTCGACCATCTGCATGCCTTGCTCCGGAACGAAATGGGAACGAAAGGCGCTTTAGGGTCAAATGTGTCTTATTAGCTCAATTCTATGACCCCGTAAGCCTAGCTGGAGGCCGCTGGTTCTAAGATTGGGGACCCGTTCGACAATGGTGACCTGATGGGTTCAATCACTATTGTGGTCTTCGCAGGCCGCTCCATATGGCGTTGGCTTCGTAGATTCGAATCAAGGGGTGTGAGTATGGCATCTCGTCCACCTATGAAACATGATAGTCCCATACGACGGTTGTGGCTGCACCACCCGACACTATCGATTACGTGCATACCAGGGGCGCAGGGAATTTTGTTATTTTTTTAATTTTAATTTTTTTTCTTTTTTATTTCGTCACTCAAATGAAAAGCAACTTGAGTTTCCATTATCTGTTTAAAAACGTGGAGGACTCCCCCATCTCTTCTCAGCCAAAATCAAATTCTTTCGCTTGAGTGGTTCGCCATGGAGATGTCGTCGTTGGAGCCAATATCAGTCCACCGATGGCGGTCATCTGCGTGGTTTATTGTCACGGCAATGTCTGTGGCTCTCTTCACCGGTATTGAACCTGTATCTCTACGCGATGAAAGCTTCTTGGACTAACAGTTCTATGTCATTTATATGCCAATAGATACCTTTCTGTCTAGCTTTATCGTTCCCATCCTTCCCTATATGCTCGAAGATCGGGTTGGCTTAGATCCCTCCCGTACGCAGAGCGTGAGCTCCTGGCTGCTGACTGAGGGTGCGGCGGTCAGTGTGATTGTCCGGATGCCGTTGGCACATTTCGCGGATCAGTCTGCCTCGAAGCGCAGCTGGTTTCTCTGGGCGCTGGTGATTTGCCTTGCCAGTAACATTGCGACAGCATTCGGGTCAACTTGTACGTCTGAAGCCACCAACCTTGTGAAGGAGATATCTTTAGTGACTGATTCCACCGCACAGTATTTGTGTTGTTCATCGGTCGATTAGTGCAGGCCATCGCTGGTAGTATCATGTGGGTGGTGGGATTTGCGACAGTGGCAGATGTTGTTCCGACTCAACATACAGCCAAGACCTATGCTGTGATATCCATGGCGGTATCGCTGGGTACCTCAACTGGGCCCATGCTGTCTGGTATATTATTCCAGTTGGCAGGGTACTGGGTGGCATGGGCCAGTGCCTTTGCAATCATTGGCGTCGATATAGTTTTTCGTCTGTTGATGGCGGAGAAAAACCAGCCGGAGAGAAGCGGCAAGTGCTTTCATTTAGCTCAAGAGTGACTCGGTTTCTAACATCTCTGTCAAAGATGCCACCGGTGACTCTGTTATTGAACGGGGCTCACCTTCCGAAAACTCCCCCCTTCTCTCCTCCAATTCTGATGGGGTTGAGACCTTTGCGGTAACCAAAACGGCACCAAACTTCTATAAGTGTATCTTCAGTAAGCCCAACTTCGCTGGTGGCATATACTGCAGTTTCATATTTGGTCTCTTAGTGGCCACATTCAATGCTACTGTTCCGCTACATGTGCGTGAGGTGTTTCAATGGGGCGGTATGCAGTCTGGTCTTATGTTTGGTGCCTTGCAGGCTCCACGTCTTGTGATGACTCCATTGGTAGGTTGGTTAAAGGATAGGGTAGGGACGCGGATACCGACTGCCTTTGGATTCGCCATCTTAGCTCCATTGCTCTGGCTTCTGGGCATTCCCGGGAGTGAGCAGTTTCCATTTATAGATGAAGAAAACCGGGGACCTGTTCTGTATGTGTTGGCAATGACCTTTATTGGGTGCCAGTTTAGCTTTCTGAATGGATCAGGGTCGATCGAAGCTACAGGTAAGCGACCTACCGTGTATTTGATGTCAGAAACTATGCCTATCGGCTAACATATGATAAGTGGCCGCAAATGAACTCGAAAAAGAGCACCCCCGGGCATTCGGTCCCAATGGCGGAAAGTCGCGTGCCCTTGCGATCGCCAGTATTGCCTGGACACTGGGAACATGCGTGGGTCCCGTCGTGGCCGGGACCCTCAACGAGAAATTCGGATACTATGCGATGAATTGCGTTTGTGGTAAGTATGCTAAGTTGTCGGGAACTCGTTCAGCGTTAACCTCTAACAGCTGGATTATGTGCTTTGTCCAGTGTTGTTGCACTTCTCTGCCTTCCCAAAAAGGCATGAATCGGTAAGATACCAACCTGCGTTAGGAAAACATGCGCTCTTTTGACGGTCTCGTGCCACGATGTTTGTCAAGATGACAAAATCAGCTATTTTATACTGCTCTCTCTCCTTCTACCTCCAACCATACACAACGAATTAATTCTATTTTTCTCGAGGTTTCCGGTATAATAATTGATCGTATGGTGGGAACAAAATACCCTCGATTAGAAGTTAGAGGCTGCTATGTTGGTCAAAAGTTTGTTTGCCTCAGTGAAATGCCTAGGTGTGAGAAGATCATGAAGACTTTCAAAGGCCCGGACGAAGCAATAACATGCATTAGGTTCAAGGAATGCAGCGATCTGAATAAATAATTCAGTAGAAAATTTGTTCCCGCCATGGTCACAATAAGTGGCAGAGATTACGTGCATAGTTGTGAGGTGCAGAGACTAAATTGCTGCCATTGTGAATGGTTTGCAAGTTCGGCTAGTTGCTAAGCAGCCTGCACCATTTTCATGAAGTATTGTATGTACATCTGCTTCGACTCATCGGCCCGTGCCGATATTGATGAAAATCTTGTGATGCCCGATCTCTCAGGCCGGAATTCCGATCACGTGGACACTAACCAAATCTGGCCGCATTTTACTCCGACAAAATCATCGAAGCCGCAGCGCAACAAATCAACACACCAAACATCATGTCGTTCTTACCCCAACGCTGCGCCCGGCAGCTTCTTCGGGAGCCCTTCCAGCGCGGCTCATTACCACTGTTCCTCACTCCCGCATTCTCAACCTCCCGCGCGCAATGCTTCTCAACAACCTCCCCTATGAAATCCCGAGTCGGAGGCGCCGCAATTTCCGTGCCCCCGGATGTGACATTGAACCTCGTCGACATTCCCAAGTCGCTTTCCCGCACACGAGGAAAGGATGTCCCCAAGCTTGCCGCTTATATCAAGGGTCCCAAGGGTGTGTATTGCCCCCGAGAAATGACAAGATCGGGGCTAACGTGCTGGGCTGGATTGCAGGTGAAATGACCCTCGAGATTCCATCGTTCCTCACCGTAAACCACGACGCAACTACTTTGAAGACTACGCTGTCCGTCTTGGATCCTGAAGTGCCTGCTCAGCGTGCCATGTGGGGTATGTGTCTATTGGAACGCGCGTTTTATCCACATCTAACGTCTTTCTCAATCCAGGTACCACGCGCGCACTCCTCCAGAACCACGTCACCGGTGTCTCCGAAGGTCATATTTGTGTCTTGAGTCTGGTCGGTGTCGGTTACAGGGCTACCATCGAAGATACCGCAACCACCGTCAGCTCCGCCTACCCCGGACAAAAGTTCGTCTCTCTGAAGGTCGGCTTCTCTCACCCCATTGAACTCGGTATTCCCGAGGGTGTCCAGGCTAGCACACCCCAGCCGACCCGCATTCTGTTGGAGAGTGTCGATAAGCGGGCAGTGACGCAGTTTGCGGCCGAGATCCGGGAATGGAGACGACCTGAGCCGTACAAGGGCAAGGGTATCTTCGTCAACGGGGAGAGCATCAAGCTCAAGGCGAAGAAGATCAAATAAACTGGGGGGAGATGTGTTTTGGCTTCAAGGAACATTGCATCTTTCGTTCCGTGTATTCTTATACTCTATTTCGTATATGTACTTTTTTCTTCGACTTCCTTCCCGTGGTATCACAAATGTACTCTGTACGCATCAAGCGTGATCCTAGCAAAAAAGCCCCATTCGCGCTCAAGTCAGGAGCTTGGGACAGACCAAAAATAGATTCATTCAACATTACAGCTTCAGCACAGCCTTGACGGCATCGATGACCTGGTCCTGGAGGGCATTGGGGGAAGCCACGACACCCGTGTTGGCAGCCAAGGTCCGGCCCTTGCTGAAATCCAAACGGTTGCCGTAGATATCGGTCACCTGGCCGCCGGCCTCGCGGACAAGGATGTCGCCGGCGGCGTGGTCCCAAATCTTCTCCTGGTAGTCCTTCCTGACGGGGAGGCGGAGGTAGATGTCACCGGCGCCACGGGCGATCGAGCAGTACTTGGCCTGCGAGTCCAGTCGCACGCTGGGGGCGGTAATACCAAGGCGCTCGGCAACGGCGGCGTTGTCGCCCTGGGCGGAGTGTGCGGCCTCGACACCCTCGCAGAAGACGGCCTCGGCGATGTTGGCGACGGGGCGCATGGAGATGGACTTGCTCGGGGCCAGAGCGCCGTTGGACAGGGGACGGCTGGTGGCGCCCTCGCCCTTGACGGCGGAGAACAGGACACCGTTGGCGGAGGAGCCCTCCTGCTGGGCACCAGTGCTAGCGTTGATGGTGGCATTGTCATCCACCGGGAGGTTGGGGGTACCAATGGCACCGACCTTGACGTCGCCGTCAACAATCAGACCGAGGCAGACGGCGTACTGGCCGCCGCGGAGGAAACCCTTAGTGCCGTCGATGGGGTCAAGAGCCCAGATACGGCCCTTGGGACCACCGGCGCTGTTGCCCTGGTCAATTATGTCCAGCATGCTCTCCTCACTGGGCAGAGGCCCGCCGAGCACCTTGTCGCTCTCCGCATCCTCCAGCTTGATGTCCTTGGCGAGACGCCAGATCTCGGCGCTGAGGTCCTTGTCCGCACGCAGGGAGCTGGCCTCCTCCTCGCCGACGATCTCATCGTTGGGGAAGTTCTTGCGAATGGCCTGGATGATCAGGGCCTGGGCGCCGAAGTCGCCAATGGTGACGGGAGACTTGTCGTCCTTAGAGACGGTACCCTTGGCCTTCTCGAAGAAGACCTTCTGGGTGAGAAGGCAGGCACGCTGGACGGCGAGCTCGGCGATGTAGCGTTCTTGCTGGTAAGACATGACTGCGGGGTGGTGGGAGGAGAAAGAGGGAAGGAGGAGGGAGAGACGGGAGCGGGTCTTGAGGGCCACGCTGAGGGCCAGGATGAGGGTGGAGCAAAGGACGAAGCGGGACAAGACACGCAACCAATTCGAGGACGAGCTGGGGTAGCCAGGTCTGCTCGAGGAGATCATCAACAGTAAGCAAATGCAATTGACAGAAAGATGCGCCTCGTATTTATTACTACGTTCAGCTCAGCGCATCATCAGCAAATAGTCAGTCTACCCCCGCCCTAAACCGCATTTGGTTGAGGGGTCACGGGGAGTCAAAAGTCTACTTTTGGTTTCTGAGTGTAGCCTGCGGTTTCATTGCGTCTCGTGTGCCTCTGGAGATTATTCTGTCTTTTGTGTTTATCTCTCGCTAAACAGGGGTGAACTAGCCTCCGCCGCCTCCTTTCCGACCGTTGATCGGACTCCCGACTAGTGCCAAGATTCCCCTCCGACGTCACCGACTGCCGATAACACCATTGATCTTTGGCCATCGTTTGAGCAGAACACCCAAAACGCACGGGTCTACGGTTCAAATTCATCTGCAGCCGTTGATATCCTCTTCGGCCCGAAAACTCCCCAAATCCCTGTGGATCCTGGTGTAGTCCGAGCCGTGCGGGGTTCTATACCGAACGGTCGTTGTCCTGGCGCGGGGAGTGTGAACAGGCTGAGCGAGGTAGACATCTGCAGCCCTTGTCCCTATTGGTCACTGTTGGAACCTTTGAGCTCACTCCGTGTTTCCTCGCCAGGAATTCCTAACCTTCGCCCACCATGTTTCAGTCATCGGTAAGTCGGCCGAGGCATGATAAGGGGTCTTGTGACCGGGGATACTAACCCGGGCTTCTACGGCCAGAAACCCTACTCCGCGGTGACCGTGCAGATCGAAGTCCTCACAAGCGAACAGTATGAAGTGGAAGACTCCAGCGGTATCGTCGACTTGATCGATGTCGTTCGCATCCAAGCCAGCGGTCCCACAGAAGCCAGTCGAGCTCTGCGCAAGAAGCTGTGAGTCTGGTACAGTGGTAGATCTGATCTCCGAGACTAAAGTATCTCCAGGAAATATGGCAACCTTCATCGACAGCTTCGATCCCTTACAATCCTCGATTTTCTTATCCAAAATGCGGGCGATCGTTTCCTGCGTGATTTCGCCGACGAGCCATTGCTAGAACGGCTACGTATCGCAGGAACGGACCCCGTTTCAGATCCGCTTGTCAAGCAGAAATGTAAGGTTCTCTTTGGGCAGTGGGCTGCGACATACAAGGATACCCCAGGCATGGCCAAAATCGCAGCTCTCTATCAACAGCTTCCGAAGCGCAAGCAGCCGGCCACACAAGCTAGAAGCAAGGTTCTACGCGAAGGCGCAAACACGAATGAGCCTCCAATGGGGCACACAGTATCAATTTCAGCCGGTAACGGACCCGCCAGAAATCTCAGCAGCCCGAAGCAGAAGCCCACCAAATTCAAGAAGGACAAGCCGAAGGAGAAGAAACTTTCAATGAGTAGCCGCAGCTTTAACCTTGAACGGGAGCGCCCGCAGATCTTGGAGACTCTGGCTTCCGCCTCGGTTGCCAGCACCAATCTGTTGAATGCATTGAAGCTTGTCAACCGTGAAACAACTCGTGTTAGTGAGGACGCAGAGTGCATCAACCGATTCGACATGTGCAAGAAGCTCCGACACCAGATTCTGCGGTACATCCAGCATATTGAGAGCGAGGAATTCCTTGGCGGATTGATCCATGCCAACGAGGAACTTGTGACGGCTTTGATGGCATACGAGGTTTTGGATAAGAGCTACGACTATGATAGCGACAGTGACGATGATGTCTTGTCAGGAAATTGGAGGTCAAAGGCTGAAATGGAGGAAGAAATGAACCAAAACTTCAACGGACTGAGCGTTAACCCTCCGAAGCCGCCACGACCAGCTCGCCCCGTTAGCCTTTCGCTGGCTTCCTCATCGCAAGGCACGCGACGGATTTTGGACAGCGAAAGTGACACGGAGTCTGAAGAGGAAGATGACGATAATCCATTCGGAGACCGAAACGCCATCAAGACCCCTGGAGTGGAGAAGACCGGATATTCCTGGTATGTCAACCTGAAGATTATTCTATCGTATCGCTACTAACAGATCAACAGGAAAGAAGTATAAGTCGTGAACCAATCCTCGGTCTATGAACCCGCGATGTCTAGTTTTCTTGCACTGGCTCTGAGCGTGGTATACCCAATGAATTTTACCGGTGCCAATGAGATGCTTTTTTTTTGTATTTGTTTCGAGGCACTGTTCATGTTATGTCCAATGGAAGCAATCCAAGCTTTTAATTCTAACAGATCCAAATATCACTGTACCCGTAAACACAAGCAGTCGAATCAAGACACAATCTGATTCCCGGCATCAAACTCAATATTCCGACCGGTGACGAAGCTCTCCTGCATTGCCACTCTTCTAACCCAGCATATCCTTATTGGTAGCCTCCTCTATGTATTATTTAGCTTAATAGCATTATTTTCTACGGAACTAAGACCGCTGTCGACACCCCTTCTTTCCCCCCTGCTGCAATTGTTGGTGTCCCTTGTTCGAGGCATGCTTCTTCAGCTACTCACTGAAAACAAGCCATATCATATCTCATATCTCATATGCTTTAAATCCTGTGAAATTTTCGGGAAAGCCAGCAACTACAAGTGTTATGGCAACAATTCGAAAAACAAGTGAATCGACATATATCTTCCTCGACATCGAAGACAACACACTGGATGATATTGACAAATTGTGTTATTTGGACGATCAATGTCATTTCAGTACCCCGCGCTACGGGCTTGGAGCTCTCGATAGACTCCCTCTAGAAATCGTCCACCTGATACTCGTCCGACTTGACATACAGTCACTGACTGATTTTCGACGCGTCAATAGGGTAGCAAGGCTTGCCACGGACGCGGTCCCCCAGTACAAACTTATTCTTACTCATGCACCGGCGTTAATTCGTGGGAGCCTCAACATAGGAACTGCAAGGTTCTTTTCGTGCCAGGGCTTATACAAGACACCGTGCACAGCGGAGTGTGACAGCTGTGGTGACTTCGGCGGGTACCTGTACTTGGTAACCTGCTCGCGTTTGCTTCTTATGTTTTACTGAAAACATCGACTATCTTCCTCTCTCACGAAAAGATGCAATTCTCAAGTTCGGCCTTTGCTCTGAACAACTTCGAACTCTACCTTGCTTGAGAAGCTTTCCTGGTCGCTACTCGCCTCGGGGAATTAAATAAGATTGTCAGGCTGGCACCGCGACAGTGATCTGGCAGAAAGCATCGGACTGTAGTCTTTGTCTCCATGAGGCTTGCTGCCTACTTGCAGTTTTCATTGAAATGCTACGCTCCTCTCGTGCGACTTCGAAATCGGGATGACGCCTGCGCGGAACCCAAATCAGTAAAGTCCCTTTGACTCGCGCAGCGTTGTCTGGTTTACATGTCTCCCTTTCGACAGACAAAAAAGGGCAAACGTATGGTGCGCTAGGCTGCCTGTGGGAGATAGAAAACCGATAGACTGACTTTGGGATTACAGAGACGTCAACGATAGATATTCTGGAGTGCGATTTGGTTTCGATATGTGTTGCTTAGTTGCTCGGTTCCAAGATACGGTCTTTGTTGATTTCGTTTCAAGGACGGCATAATATCTTATAAGCCTGCACATTCAAGGACCAGTGAAGGAGGCAGTGGTATGTCCTCTGGAGTAAGCTCCTTTTTGACTGGTTTGACTGGGGTTATACCGAGCGTCGGGACTTCTTCATGCATCTTCCATAATATCCTCGACTTGGTCAATCGATCTCCTATAGGGATTTTAATTGATACCTTGCCCTTGAGCAAGACCGTGCTTTTTGGCAATTCCGGATGCTCTATTTGAGGAGAAACGGTGAACACCAAATCTCCCTTAGAGGCCAGCCGCACCATCTCCGTGTAATATCCAGAGCTCGATTCCGCATTGTTCAGCGCACGCAACAAGTTATCCTACTCTTTTAAGACCGTTACTTTAGAAATCGAGGCCGCCCTATAGCAATCCAGTAATAACTTCTTAGTAGTGACCTCTTCTATTGTGCTCTTTATTTTCTCTGCCAATTCATTAACTGGGTTTTCAGGTGTTCGTCATGTCGTTGGCTCTATTATGCTACAGTTTACTCTCGGTAATGAGAGAGAGAGAGGGGGGTTTGGGATGAACAATCGCCTGTTGCCTCTACAATATGATTTCGGAACTCGACTCAATCTCCATCACAAGCATGGCATTGAATGGTTGCCCCAGGTCCTTGAACTGGAAATAATCGGGGAGTTGCTGCCGCGTTCAGGTAGAAAGGGGCAAGCTGTGCCATTCGGTCGTCCAATCCCCCAGTTCACTTTCGCGCCAGATTGAACGCCAGACCTTGGTCAGCCGTGGATCCCAGTCGTCTCTTCTCATAGCTCACTCGGTCTCTTGGACGACCAGCGCATCAGTATCATCTCGTGGGTTTCTTTCAACCCGCCATCGCTGTGCTGCAATGCACCTGAAAACATCAGACACTGCCTCGCGTATTGGTAAATCTAACCCAAATTCATGGACCCCGATGACCTTCACGTCCAGTCTTTCCAGTGGATCCGACGACCTTGGCTTGCTCGCTGATATAGTTTCAAAAGTCGAACGTGCTAGTGTATTGTTTATTGCAGCATTGATCAACAGTCCACGGATACGACCGTTTACGGGTCCTTCCGGGCAATCTGGGTAATCGTCAGCCAGGTAAGGTTCGAGAAGGAACACGCGAAGTAGTTCAAGATTTGGAAGCGCCCGGGTATAGAAAGGATTCATCCACCACTGTTGACGTCCATCGTCATCCCTCAAGTCCAAGTCTTCGAGTGTTGGTCTGTCGGTCACTCGCTGGACTTCCGATACATCCAGATCCAGCTTCAAGTGCTGCAGTTTTGGCAATGAACCCAATGCTCTGTACGAAGCCACTTCCCGTGCATCGCCATAGGTGCGCCGTATGCTGATCGCCAGAGTCTCCAGCAAAGGGCAATTCTCGGCGATCTGTGTGAGGTCGGACAGAGAAGGTTGCATTCCAAGACATGGTTCAAGAGATAGATCTCTAAGGCAAGCTCCATGGTGAACCAGAAAGGAGTCTACGGGAATTTCCGGCAGAGACCACCAGGAGAAGGTGAGAGACTTTAGGGGCGGCAACCATTGGAGAAAGTCTCTTATAGTCTTGTTTGTTTCGGCGAATGGCGCTCTTGCGTACCCCCATCTCAAGGTCAATACCAGTGATTTGAGGCAAGGCAGTTGCGCATTGTTCATAAGATAACGCAAAACTGTTTCTCTTGCGCCGTCCTGCTGTAGTTTTAGTGTCTGCAATACCGAAAAGTCCGTGCATAACATCCAATCCTCTATCTCCTGTGTTGAGATAATGCCATAGTTTGATATTGAAAGAGATTCCAGGGAGGCTCTTGAATAACTCTCCGAGTCTAGCTGA
This sequence comes from Penicillium sp. S103-07, assembly GCA_037042055.1. Lineage (NCBI taxonomy): Eukaryota > Fungi > Ascomycota > Eurotiomycetes > Eurotiales > Aspergillaceae > Penicillium > Penicillium sp. S103-07. Next base: position 307,154 of record JAXQJQ010000012.1, on the reverse strand, counting down.
ACTCTACCGGCCGAGGCAGAGGTGCGAACAGAATCGACAGGAACATCGCGGTGGTAATCGATCACTTTTAGATTCGGGGCCAACCCGGCAACCATGCGCATTGCTAACTCGTTGTCAACCCCATGGAGTTCGCCGCTGGTGCCGATTCGATAACTCCAGAAATATTCAATGCTGTGAAGACAAGGCGAGCTAGTGAGCTTACCCCCGGCGATTGGAGAGCCGTCGAAGTTTTCTGGGCGAAATTGCCGCATGTGGAGTCTGCAGCGTGGGTGGTGTTGGTGCAAAGTATCCAGGAGGCATATTGGTAACTTGTACGAGCCCCCGAAAACCAAATCGGATAGACCAGGAAGGCGCTCGACTAGAGAGGCCAGGGGCAACCAGAGGTCATTGCGCTGAACATCAGTTCTTGCACAATTCTGATGCTTCCAGGGCCACTCGCCGCCTGCTTGCGTTCCTCCATCCAGGTGGTCCTCAATGCTCACAAAACGGACGTGTTGAAAGGCAGAGGCTTGTTTTAATTGGAGCGAGTATTTCTCGGCCAAGTGAATGATGTGCTTCTTTTTTCGCACCCTGAAGTGTAGAGTGTCGAAAAGATGAGTTGATACGGCAAAATAGCAGGCCCAGTTCACACGGGCGAAAGCATGAAGACTAGGTTGATGCTGGGCCAGAAGGCTAACAACGTGTTGTATGGTCTCCGGCGGTAGCTTCTCCACGGTTAGGTGACAACTGCCGCGAAACTTGTGTCGACAATGTGATGGGTTTCAGTGCAGTTAAGTGCAGGTAAATGTAGAAAGTGCAGGTAAATGTAGAAAGTGCAGGTAAATGTAGAAAGTGCAGGTAAATGTAGAA